>APFE031469959.1:71950-169842 GCA_000404065.3 Pinus taeda
TATTAAATTAATGAGTAAAAATTTGACCGGGGTCCTAAAGTCAAAAATTAGTCGTTAATCAAATTTTAGTCGTTGGAGTCTCTGCTCAGACTATTTAACATGCTAAACTAGATCTGTTTCTTCAACTTGTCCTAACGATGAACCACACTAGTTGGTTCGAAACGCGTCGGCAAATGAAATTTTATGTGATTTACGCTGAAGAATCTCTCGTAATTTTGACATGGATCACAGAAGCCTCAATTCTACAAAAAAAATGATATCAACATACCAATCAAGCTACTCTAATCTCTGAAGCTCGAATGAAATCACTAGTTCTAATACACTGTTCTGACATACTACACCCAACACCTTCTCATTTCCTTTTGTTAACATCTATGTCAGGCCCTAACCTCTAACCAATTTGGTGGGTTTTATCTCTAACCAGTGTTCTTGTCTTTTAGAGACCCACTTCCCCTTGACTGTTAAGCAATCCTAATGGGTCACTATGTCCCTTACTACTAAGGGGGGCACCTATCCCACTATCTTTGAATACACAATATAGAACCTAAAATGTTTAAGTGATCTGACCAAGGCATAGGCTTGCTTTTCCATAATATTGTAATTTAACTCTGAGATATGCAAACCCTTACTAATAAATGCAATGGGTTGCTCGTCCTTCATCATTTCTCTGGAGCAAAACCCCCACAATAGTATCTTCAGATGCAAAGGAGAAAATTTGAAAATCTTTGTAGTAAGGGTTGATTAGAATAGGAGATTTTGTAACTGAGGCCTTGATATCTTTAAAAGTTTTCCTTCCATGCTCACTCCATTCAAACTTCGCATACCTTTTTAAAAGTGTGAGAATGGGCTTTATATCTTGGCAAATTTTGGAATGAATCATCTAGTGAAGTTAATTTTGCCAAGAAAAGAATGGAGGGTTTTCTTGGTATGGGGTAAAGGAACTTTTTCAATTGCTTTGATTCTCTCAAGATCAATCTTTACCCCATCTTTCAAGATGATGTGACCCAACAACTTTCCCTCATTGCCACCAAACACTAATTTGGTTGGATTTAAAGAGATGCCATACTTGCGGCACCTTTTAAAAACCTGCTTCAAATGATTAATGTGACTTAATCTATCTTTTGAGAGAAAACAGTTAAATCATCCTGATAAACTTCTATCATCTTTCTAATTAAACCTTTGAAAGCATAATCCATGGCCCTCTAGAAGGTAGCACCTGCATTAGTTAATCCAAATGGCATGTTAAATACTCAAGTGTGCCGCAAGGTGTTGTGAAGGTGGTCTTATTTTGGTCTTCCCTTTTAACCATCACTTGGTTATATCTAGAGAATTCATCTAATATGGACATCATTCTTGACCCAGTGACTCTTTGTAGTAAGGTTTCCAATTTAGGAAGAGGGTAATTGTCCTTTTTATATGATATATTTCAGAACCTGAAATCAACACACAACCTTATCTCTCCATCCTTTTTCCAGACAACCACTAAATTAGAGCACCACAGAAAATGCTTGGTTTGTGCAATGACACCTCCAACTAACATATTTGAAGCTCCTTTCGCACTAAGAAGGCCAACTTGAGGTTGATTTGCCTCAGATTTTGTCTAAAGGGCTTGGCATCTTCCTTAAGAGGGATCACGTGTTGGGTGACATCTTCTTTGTAAACCTTTAATTCATTGTAAGTGAAATCCAACACATCCCTATAATCCTTTATTAGATTTATCAATTCACTTCTCTCTTTTTTTATATGCCTTTTCCAATTTTTATTAGCTTGGGATCTTGATATGTTCCAATATTTACTTCTATGTAGTCACCAAGTTTTATTTTTTCTTCCTTTTTCTATGATTGTCATACATGTCAAAGATCTACTCAACAACTATGATTCCCCTTGAAGTGGGGTTTATCATGGCCTCATCATCATCTTGATATTCACACCCCTCTCTTTATAGATAACTTGAAAATCTAAGAATTTGGGCAGATTGTTGATAAATCTTAATATATGTTTATCATCTTTGAAAACTTGCCAATGATCTAAATTGTCAATAACAAACAGTATAAAGACAACTTCCATTTTTAATTGATCTTTTAGTAATTCCTCTGTAGGCTAAAATGTTGAAGCTACCACTGGCAACTCATATGCTCTATTGTTCATTTCCATGGGAACTTCTTTCAGATCTAATGCTAAAATATCCCATGGCATCCCAGGCTGCATTTATGTACATCCTCAACCTTTCACCTTTGCATGCAAATTGAATGTATACCTGAAAGATTGCTAAATCATAGTTGCCTTTAATATTCAATAATTTCATCCTCATGTCTTTAGTGATCCTTAATCCCAATAAGAGTGTTTCATATTCTACTCAATATTTTAAAACTCCGACTACGACTCCGACTCGGCCGAGGGTCGACTCCGACTCGGTATCGACTCGGCCAGCTCGATTTCAATGACTCGGTCGTTGTAAAAAATACATTAAATATTTATTTTTTATAAAAACACATAATTTTAAAGATTTTCATTCATGTTTCCAAACACACAGCATTAGAATATAGATAGAAGACAACATATGATCCAAAGTAGGCTCATGAATATATCCATTATATTCAAAATGGCACCCAGTGCATTGTCCAATACATACACGATGATGATATAGAATCTAAAACAAAAACACATAACCAATGGAAGGCTATAAATGGCCTCTACAACAAAAGTTTGTGACCAGTACTACTGGCTACTGCTAGAGTTGCCAACATCATCTGGCTCAGTGTTACTTGGGAGCAGGAGCGAAAGTGGGGAGTGAGAGTGAAAACGGGAGTGGGAGCGACATTTTCAGAAGCTCCTGTTTTGGGAGAGAATCCCAAAGGGGTTCGACAACCAATGTCACTAACATCAAAGTACATAGAGGGATTGGTGCTCTTGATTAAATACGAGTTCCATACCCTAATACATGACAAAATTCAATGGAAACATTGCAATGCTCCAATCCTGAAATCCTGAAAAACTGATAAGTCTGCTGGATTTTGAATGAAATCTAAAATTCCACTTTCTCCATATGAAATCCAATGAGGCTGAAACCACTCTCAAACATCCTGAGTCATTTCATGGTAATGTTAAAATTTAAGTAAAAGGATGAAAATTAAGATTAAGGAGAATGTCACTTTTACTTTAAGAATTTAACATTACCATGAAATTTGAATAGCATATCAATATTAGAGAGCATTTGAGTGTGTTAAATAAGGTTTGGGAGGGGGAAATGGACCCCAAATAACATTTAGCTAATTCATAAAACACATTGGAGTCCAAACCAATCAGCAAACACCTTAAAATTTCATTAAAAAAATGTTAAATCATTGTTTTGGATGGGGTTATGGGCCTCTATTTATGACTCGGCCGAGTCAATATGGAAACGGCTGAGTTGGCCGAGTCATGGCTGACTCGGCCAACTGAACCGTTTCTTCAACCGAGTCACAGTTTTGGCCAATGAAACGGATCAACTAGGTCGTTTCCGTTTCAAATCGGCTGAATTTTAAAACTATGATTCTACTACATTATTAGTTGCCTTGAACTCTAACCTCTAGGCAAAGTTGAAGGCTTGCCCCAAAGGGCAAGTGATGACAATCCCAGCACCCTTACCTGACAATGAATGAGCCCCATCAAAGCTCATATACCAAACTTCATCATTCTTTTCTTCCTTAATTTCATCTTTTATAGGTGCTCAAAAATTGGATAAAATAGCATAGTTTCCAAGATCCTTTGTTTCGTAGATAAATTCATTCTTTGGTTGCTAGGGATTTTAAACATGATATTTCTTTTCCAACTCTCTGTTGAGTCTAACAAAAGTGTTATCAATGGTTGGGATGGTGGTATATGATAGATCCAATTAGATATTACCACCCAAACTGGAAGCCCATTTTCAAGAAAACAACGTACCCCATGCATCTGGCACATTGATGACTACAATGTCCATTAAAATTGAAATATTCGGGTACACTACAAAGCGCACTTGGAGATGCTTTATCAGTCCACATACTTCAATTTTTGTTGAGTCCATGGCACAAATATTATGATAAGGTCTTGAAATTCTTAAATTCAATTGCTCCATGACCTTCTTTGTCATAACATTTGAAGAGGCACCTAAGTCTAGCATGCAATTGGGTAAAAGATAATCATTTACTAGCAAAGAGATGAAGAAAGGTCGATGCTTTTCATTCCCCTTATCCAGATCCATGCTCTACAATATGACACATGCATCTTCATTTGTCTCCTTAAAAGTTTTTTCATTATTCTTTCCTTGCGGACCTTTTATGGCTTTTAGTAACTTATGATTTTGGGAGGGTATCTTGAGGAGTTCTACCACTGGGACTAATACTTTAGCATTATTTATCCAGCACCAAAATCAATGCTTAAGTATGAGGTTGGAGGAGTGAGAGTTTTGGTAATATTCAAATAAATTTGTTTTGATCCTTACTCCCTTTTCACTGATATATTATTCCCTTATGTCTTGCCATCGCAAGGATTTGTTTAGTTGTGGGCTTCTCTACATAAATTCTACTAACATTTTCATAAGAAACAGTCACGACTCACAATATTTGTACTTTGACTCCTCTTCATATTTTCTATCCAATGATCCATAGAAATTGTATGCTTTCTACCCACCATATTTATTGCTATGGATACTCGTTAATGCCACTTGCTCTTGCAGGCTCTTCATCAACGATTTGGTAGAAAATAGGACAAGTGGATTCTTCATGAAATTCGCTGCAAGGTTTGCAAAAAGGAGGAGCTTGGTGCTCAACCAAATTTGTGGTTTCCAACTGGTTTGGTTGCCTCTGATTTTGGGGAAGCCCTCTCTTTTGCCACCTATTACTTTTTTTGGGATGGAATTTATTTGCATGCAACCTTTCCATGGCAATTAATCTATTCTGCGTGGCACACATCTAACTAGCATGGTTGACTTCCATGGCCTTCATTAGTTGAGTTAATTCTTTTAATGGATCACTAGATGATTATTTATTTTCTAAACTAACTACTTTGTTCTTAAGCTCTTAAGGGTTTGAAGGAGTTCCCCTTGTGAAACCTGGCAAGCTTGATTTCCCTCAGGCCTGCATGTTTTTATCAATTTTCACAACCATTATTTGGGCAACCTTAAGGCTTGTTAGTTCCCTATCTCTTAGCTAATATCTCATGTCACCAATGAAGGCCTCAATATAATAAATGAGAATAGAAGTGTAAGGAGGTTTAATGTCTATGTGAATAGTTTTTACTCGAACATTGAATCTTTAATTAAATTCCTTCATTGTCTCATGTTCATTCTTCTTTATTGTCCTAAGTGAAGCCAACAAGTGTTGTTGTTCTTTCTTATCCCCCCCATCTCTCACTGAAGGCATTTGTGATTTGTTTAACAATTGTGAACTTATTGTCATCTTGTTCTGTGAACCAATCTAAAGAATCTCCCTCTAGAGACAGGACAGACAACTTCATCTTCACATCCTCATGGTTATGCGCACTACACCACTTACTAACACAAAGATTAAAATTCTTTTGCCACTTATTGTTAAATTTCCAAATACCAACCAGATTTATTTTCTCACAAGAATTAATTTTATTCCCAACAATTTATTTATTTAGCCAAATAAATTCTGAATTACCAAAAAATAAAATCATTGTTATTTTTAACCTCTCTACCTTCTGGGTGGTCACCCTTACTTCAACAACTGAATCAATCTTTTACTGGCACTCGCACTAGGGTTTATGGCTCACTCGCACAACCTAGACAGCTTTCCTGCAGAATAACTCGGCCTCCCTTTTCCTGCCTATTCGACACTAGAAAACGGCTAGGAAATTCCTCTGGAATTCTCCTCTGTTGCTCCCTCAATCATTGATGCTCTCCCTCTAGCTCGAACTCTTCCCTCGCTGAATCTTTGCGCACTAGGAAGCTCAATCTGCCTTGCTCCTGCTCTCTCATCAACGGCTAAGATCATTTTAGACTCGATCCGTGTGAGTCTCTAGAGCATTCTCGATCATCCTTAATTAATTCCTATTAATTAATCAATTTTCCTAAGTTAGGCTTAAGCATTTTTAATTATTGATCAATTAATTTAAGTAAGGTGTTTCACAAGCGTATCTCGCAAAACCGTTTCTGGGTTTTGGAGATCTTGTGTTCCTTAGTCACTTAGGCACAAATCGAGACTAGGTGTTCTCTCATAAACATCTCCCCTCTATAGCTGGACCACGTTGCCGATGTTTGACATCTAGAACAACCTATCGTCGTCCACCAATCTACTACACATACTCTGATTCATCTACTAACCCTGTAGTTGAACCACTATGCATTTGCATTGTTGTTGACCCTGCACTGCCTGCCCTGCATCTGATCTCATGTTGTTGTTGCTGCAACTACTGCAACTGAGAACTAATCTACTATCCCTACAATTGGCTTTTGCAATTGTCTTTTGAGTCTCTGACTGCAACAAACTTTGCTCTATCTACTGAGTATCTGACTATGCCCAACTGTCTTTGCACCCCTCTAGTATTTGATTGCAACTAGTTTTGTATTGTCTCTCAAGATATGATTGTGCCTGCTGACATTTCGATCCCCATGCTATTGAATATTGTGAGCCCCCATAGCTAAGGTAATGATCCAAGAGGAAACACCTGTCTGATGTTGTCCTCTTTGGACCCTACCCAATCCTGCAACTTTAAAGCCTCATGTTCCTCCTCCATCTACAGGTATAGTCACTACCAATGCCGACTCCTCCAACCTAGAGGTTAACTCGTTTATCTCTACCGAAACTACGGTTTGTTGTTGCCCCTTCTTGTCCTTCTTTTTCTTGGGACACTACGTATTGTAGTGACCAAACTCACCACATCTGAAGCATTTGATCTTCGACAAACCCTTCTTCTTTTCACCTTCCTTTGAGCTTTGTCCCTAAGTGAGACCCTTCTTCGCCTTTCCCACACTGGCAAGGGCTACATTCTCCTCCTCTTTCTCAACCTTCGGCCCTTTGATACTGTTGCTAGTAGTGCCAGGGACAAGACTGACCCTAAGCTCCTCCTGTGTGAAGTCACTCCAAAGACATTCCCAATCTGGCAATTTGTCCCATCCAGTAATTCCCTGGACAAACATTGCCCACTTTCTAGTAAACCCATTCAGAGCAATTCACACGATTTCATTATCCTCTGATTTCTCCTACAGTTGCTAGCTCATCTCGGATAATTTTGAACTGGTGAGGTAGGGAGTCACGCCTTCACCCTTCTGCATCTTCGTGGTCCTCAATGTCTCTTTGAGATTCTCTTTGAGAATCATATTATGATTCTCAGATGGATCATGGTATAGCTTCACAACGGCATCCTACATGTCCTTTGTTGCTTCCTTCTCTATAATAAGTGGAATGATATGATCTCGGACCCCATCCAAGACCATCCTCTTCCTTTTGGCCATCTTTCTTTTGAAGGTAGCTAGTTGTTGTGGATCTGTTGGTTTTGCCATGACATTTGTCACGAAATCCTTCAAGCCATGCTCATCTAACAGAAACTGCATTCTGGCTTTCTAGATGCCAAAATTTGAAGCTCTGTCAAGTCTATCCTGATCTCTAAGACCTGATGTGGCCATCCCAACGAAAACTCAAAAACTGAGAAATAACTGAAAATTCATCTCTTTCTTGCGGCCTTGCTTTTGCTACTCGCACTTCCTTTGAAAATGCATAGATTTGCTATTGCTTGCCTCTGAATGTCCCTTTTCGGCACATGCACTGCCTGCTACCACAACTGGGCAACTCATTCTACCTTCCAGAAGTTTGTCTTCGGAAACTAGTACACAAACTATTGCTCTTAAAGCTCGCATTGGCTGACTGGCAAAACTGCTATGGCCCAGTACAACTGGAAAGCTTGGATCTCCTCCTAAAAACTGGATCTGGAAACCCAATGAGAAATTCTAGAAATTCCTCTTCAATGTGCTTTTCTCTTCCTATCCCTGCACAGTTTTGTAGCTGAAACCCTTTGCTACAAAACTTTTGCGCCCAAATTTGCTCAACAAACTTACTAATCTGCACACTGGAACCATATATCCGACAAATCCACTTCCTACTAGAATTATGCTCTAGCCAAATCGAATTTTTCCTGCACCTACAACTGGAAATCGATTTATGCCTAGCAATTCGCACTGCCTAGCTGGCCTGTGCAAATCTGGAGATATTGTGCTCAGATCTCCCTCCCTCTGAAACTGCACAATTCTACTCCTCTCGCTTCTGAGCCTTCTAATCTGATCTCCAATGCTCTGATGCCATGTGAAAATTCCTTGATTGCAATTACTGGAAATTTATCTCCTAACTATTTAGCATTTATTTATTATTATAGCAAATATCGACAAACTCAAAATTGCACTCTTCACCCAAAAGTCAAATACCCTGCGGAAAATAAACTGGAAGCTGAGAAAATATGCTCACACACAATAAAAATGACACCAATATTTTGGACTGAAAAGTCCCCAGAAAAACCCTGAAGGGAAAACCGATGCAGTAGATGAGGGTTTATTTTATTATTATGTAGTTGTAAAAATTCGAGTACTATAATCTCGATGCCCAACTGGCTATCCTCCGGCAAATAACCTGGCCAAAACTAATTAGGAGAAAATTTCTCCCTCTCCAAACCAACTCGGCCTCACTCTACCCTGCTTGCACTGCCTTTTGGTTGCTCGCCTGTGCAAGTCTAGACGGCCCTTGAAACTTCCTCCAACTAGGTCGTCTAACCTCCCTTTGGCTCTGGAAATGACTTGCTCTGCCTCCCAAGTGGTCTCCCGACCTTAAACCACTGAATTGATCTCTTCCTGGCACTCACACTGGGGTTTTTCAACTCACAGCCTAGATGGCTTTCCTGCAGAATAATTCAGCCTCCCTCTTTCCTGTCTATTTGCAACTCGAAAATTGTTGGGAAATTCTCCGCTATTGCTCCCTCAATCATTGATCCTCTCCCTCTGGCTTGAACTCTTCCCTCATTGAATCTTTGTGCACCGGGTAGCTCGATCTACCTTACTACTGATCTCTCAATTGTGTCCATCTCCATCCCATCGACTAGATCTTATAATTTCTCGTTGGAGCTTCAAAGGCCATAATTAGATCCTCATCAACGACTAAGATCATTTTAGACTCGATTTGTGCGAATCTCTAGAGCATTCTCGATCATCCTTAATTAATTCCCATTAATTAATCAATTTTCCTAAGACTTAGGCATTTTTAGTTATTGATCAATTAATTTAATTAAGGTGTTTTGCAAGCTTATCTCGCAAAACCTTTTTTGGGTTTTGGAGGTCTCGTGTTCCTAAGTCTCCTAGACACAAATCGAAACTAGAACACTTATCCGATGTTACCAAAATCTAACACCAAAGGCTATTATTCTTCATTTAGGAGTCTTCCCTACCATTAGCAAGTGAAACATTATACTTTGGGGATGTGTGAGTCAAATCGAACCCTTAAGTGGGAAAACTCTACGTAAAAAATACATTTTTCTCATGAAGTCGACTTAGTCTCTGACTTGTGTATGACAAGTCAAGCAAATATTCTTCTAATGGATGGGGGAAACTAACCATTAGAAGAGGAAGTTATGAAGTGTTAGTTCTTCATCCCATTTGAAGTTGTTGAATTGTGACATCATTTATGCCATCAATAAACAAACCATTTTTCTTGGAAGAGGAGATCTAGGCCCAAAGTCTTCACCTCAACCTTAGCTAATATTAGGAAGACATACTCAAGCATTGAACAAGCCCTCTGGGGTATCTTTAACAAGGGTGTGGGATATTGATGCTATTGTTGATATAGCAGTTGGGGCATCTTGAACGACTAGATCCTCCTAGTGGCATCATATTTCCTACATATGTTGTAGACTAGTTTGAGTGGCATAGTCTCACCCTCAACTCCTCAAGGTATCTTAGTCCTCAAGGAAAAGCTGCCAAAAGAGAACTGTGGTCGCAACCTAGCAATGTGGCAAGTAAAGGGGGCCAAGTAAGCCTCACTCAGTCAACCACTTTATTTGTAAAATATTCAAAAACATTCCACTTTTTGTGTTATTAACTAGTTTGTTGTATAAACATCTATCATACATAGTAAAATTCTTGGATAAAAGAACAAATAATTTCTAGATCTAAGCCAATGAAGTAATATATCCATTTTGAGCATATTTTACACATATTTCCACAGGCGTATTAAGTTGTTTGTGTAGATTTGCAGTGAATTACAGCTGTAGCACATCACTTTCTGCACATTTCTCATCACTTTCTCTAAACACACATTGTATTAGCTTCAAATTTGATTTTTATAAGTTATATCCTTAATGTGCAGCTAAAAAATAGTAATTTCCAACAGTTATAATACTTGATATCTTACTAGAAAAAAAATTTGGGTTTACACACAGGGGGTTTTGACCCCAAAATCTCAACAAGTGAATTTCCAGCTTGCTGGAAATTCCATGTTGTTGCAGGTTTAAGACTTGAAAGTGGTCCAAAGTGATTCATCTTCTTTCTTAGAGCATTCCCACCCCTAGATCTTGGATCTAGCACTGTTTGGACACTTTCGGGCGCCCTATAAAGGGAATTTTCTTGTTGTTTTCTACAATTTTCTGCAGATCTTGCAGATTGTCGTGATAGGACAGCAAGCTAAATTGCACAGCAACAACTCTAACAAAAGTACTAATCATAGAACGAGTTAATATTTTGTTAAAATTGACAACTAGGGCCAAACTCGATGTGGGTTTACTTATTTATGGCAGCTGATATTTTTCTTGGATTCCTCTCGTCAAGAGGTGTAGGATTGATCTAAAGATCATCTGATTCCGATATGTATTCATGGAGATATCGATTTATTTGTGTTATGTGACAATTCGTCAAGGTCGGCCAACAACCAAATTACCCCCTCTTGTCCTCCACGTTTTAATATAAATAGAGGAGGTCCTCAAGTCATTTGGACACACTCATTCTTGTGATCTCTCTCTTCATTCTCTTGTGGGTTTGACGAAGGAGGACCTAGGGAGTGCTCTAGGCTCTATGCTGCCCTAAACCTAATACACAGTCATGAAAGCTTGTTAATTTTAGGTATGTTCTATGCTTAGAGCAATTTATTTCAATTTTTATAATTAGCTCAATATCTTTTCCAGATTAGCAATCACATCAGCATTAAAGTAAATTGCAGATAGAACATAAACATAAATCGCATAATACAAGCCAAGACAAGAGGACACAAGATGTGGCCCTAGCCAGGGACAAACCCCAATGTGGGGAAACCTTTGATCAATTCTTCTTTTAAGTTCTTCAATAGTTCAGCAGAGAGAGAGAGAGAGAGAGAGAGAGATAGTACATTTACAACAGAAGTCAACACTTTGACTTATCTAGATAAGAGCAGAGATCATCTCTAGGAAGGATGATATATGAGATCAATTGAAGACATGCTGCTTCAACTGATTCTCTAAGGTGACTCCTTCACCTCTCATTGTGTTGCATCTCATCATCATGCTGCACCTCACCATGTTGCACCATGTTGCACCCATCATCACAATGTTGGACCTCATGACTGTTGCACCTTATGCTGCACTGTTGTCCCATATCCCATGGTTGAACCACGTTGTCATACTGCATGTCTCATGTGCTTGCAGCACCATGCTTGCCACTGCAATCCATGCTATCCATGCTTCTTGTTGTACCATGCTTGCTGTTGTACCATGTGCCTTCTGCCATGTCACACAGTTGTTGTCCCACTTTGCCTTGCCATACCTTGCATCTGTCCCATATGTCTTAGCATACCTGGTTGTTGTCCATGTGTGTTAGCAGCACCATGTCACCTTGCTGTCCCATGGTTGAACCACGTTGTCATACTGCATGTCTCATGTGCTTGCAGCACCATGCTTGCCACTGCTATTCATGCTATCCATGCTTCTTGTTGTACCATGCTTGCTGTTGTACCATGTGCCTTCTGCCATGTCACACAGCTGTTGTCCCACTTTGCCTTGCCATACCTTGCATCTGTCCCATATGTCTTAGCATACCTGGTTGTTGTCCATGTGTGTTAGCAGCACCATGTCACCTTGCTGTCCCATGCATGTTAACAGCACTATGTCCTTGCTGTCACATGCATGTTAGCAGCACTATGTCACCTTGTTGTCCCATGCATGTTCGCAGCACTATGTCCTTGCTATCCCATGCATGTTAGCAACACTATGTCCTTTGTTGTCCTATTAGTATTGTTGTCCCAACATAGTTGTTATACCTTGCTGCTGTCCTATGTGATTTTGCAGTACTATGTAGCCTGTTGTCCATGCATCTTGCTAGCACCATGTAGCCTAGCTATATATTTACTTTGCTGCACTAGTTTGCAACACCATGTAACCTTGTTGCCATGTGTTGTTTCACCACACTGCACTACTACATTGCATCATTGGATAGGGCATCACCCTATAACCCTTATCTTCCATACAAATCAGCAACGCAGCCTTCTAAAGACTGTGGTTCTCCAAGGGGATAACAATCCACACCTAGACTATTTCTTTAGGCCTTGTTTCACTGCAGTTAAGGCCACACTGTCCCTTCAGCTCCTTCATATTGCAGCTAAGGTCATGCTATCCCTTCAGCCCCTTTACATTGTCTAGCGCAGCCTCCACGTTGTTCCTTTGACCCCTTATATTGCGTCTATGACTCTGTTGTCCACACAGTTGTTCCTCGGCCTAATCTGCCCAAACATTATGCACTTGGAACAGCCCTTACCATGCTGTCACCTACAACAAACCCTCACTGCGGCCCATAATCTTCAGTGTGTTAGGGCTGAATTAGATCAGCGTTTAGGGCTGGATTAGACCAGCATTTAGGGTCGCCTTTAGGTCTGCGTTAGGGCACCCTTCCATCTGCGTCTAGGGCTGCCTCTTTTCCTCCAACGTCTAGGGCTTCCACTCCTAGATTTCACTTCTACTAAAACCCAAGACAAGTGGAGAGAGAAATCAAGATAGAAGTGTGTGTGTAAAATGACTCTCAAGTCATCTCCTTTTATAATAAAACGTTGAGCACATGAGGGGTTTATTTGGTTGCTGGCCGACCTTGACGAATTGTCTTATAACACAAATAAATTCATAACTCCATGAATACTTATCAGAATCGGATGATCTTTAGATCAATCCTATACCTCTCAATGAGAGGGATCCAAGAAAAATATCAGCTGCCATAAATAAGATGACCCACATGGAGTTAGGCCCTAGTTGCCAATTTTAACACTCACTCTCAACTAGGGAGAACCCCATCTGCTGATCCATATGTCTGACTGTACTATCTCTGCCATCAGTGCCCTGCATCGCTCTACTCTGCTGAACCATGAAGAAGAAGAATTGATCGAGAATGTGTAATACCATTCTCTCCTAACCCGAAGTCAGTTTTAATGATCCCAGATCAATATCATAAGAGAGTGTCTCAAACCACTCATGCTAATCCTAGATCAATGGAGGTCATCCTAGCACAGGGAGTACGGTAGATACAACAATGCATCCATCGATAGTACTACTATGGTCCCTAACCCCATTTCCCTACTCATTGGCCAGATGAGAGGTACTTCCCATGCGTCCCAGACTTCATGGGTACGATGCCTCGACAGGAGAACCATTCATCATGTCCCTAAGTCGCCTCAGGGTATCACAGGGGAAGGATGAGCCATTCACCCTATACACAGTACACCATTAGGGGAGGGTGAGTCACCCTATGGTTGTGTGTTGCTCCAGTAAGTACCCCAAGCCACTCGGAGCTCCTAGAGCTCCTAGAGCTCAATGCATGCAACATGCAGGACCCTCATAAGAGGGTCTCTCAACAACTCCAAGTCTTTCGGGAAAGTCACAAATTTTACCTTTCCCCAGGGCTTTGACAGAATGTCTGCAACCTGTACATCAGTCTCAATGCGATGGAGCCTCCTCGCTCATCGACATACCATATCCCTAATAAGGTAGTATATGATGTCTATCTGCTGGAGCAATCATAGAATATCGGATTCTTGAACAATCGAATCCCCCCCTAGTTGACACAGAAAATCACAGTGGTATCCATCATGTGTACAAACAGCTCACTGAAGAGCTTCCGCAACCAGGCAGCTTCATACGAGATCATACTCGTAGCTATGTATTCAGTCTCAACGGTGCTTATAGCAACTGACTTTTGCTTCCTGCTCATCCATGATATTGAAGCAAAATCCAAAGAGAACCAACACTCAGAAGTGCTCTTGCGATCCTCCACACTACCTGCCTAGTCAGCATTCGAATAATCATGCAGCTTCACATTTCCGACAATGTATCTCAATTCAAGAAAGATTGTGCCCCGAAGATATCTCAGAAGATTCTTGGCACCAATCCAATGAGGCTCAACCATATATGAGCTCATCATGCTAACTGCAAAACATATGTCCGGACGGAAGTTCACCAAGAACATCAACGCGAATGAGTTTATGAAACTCAGAGGCATTTCCCAAGTCTGGTCCGGCATCACTACCATATAACGTCTGAAAGTTAAGATCCTTGAGGTAGTCACGGGCTTGCAGTTTACTGTTCCACATCCGGAATCCAACTCCCTCTTACTTTTGCAAATGAGAGGGTTTGCACCTATCAGAAATAGGTTGTCCTTAGAAGGTGCCAGTATGAGAGGTCTATCATCCATAACCTTTGAGCAATGGTTTGGATCGGTTTCACTCCTAGTGAATCTCAGCTTCATCAAACAGTTATCAATCCTCTCATACTATGCCCGGGGTGTTTTGCTTCAAGGCATAGAGAGCTTTCTTCCACCTGTATACATGAGATTCCCGATCATGAATCTCAAACTCCTCGGGTTGTTCCAAACCTGTGGACCTGCTACATAAGGGGAATGGTCCCCTTGTAAGATTTTCCTTTAGTACATCTGAGACATGTACCTTCATTCTGTTCTTGAATTTAGGCATCCCTGTCACCATTTGACTCACATCAAGTAGGGCCCCATAAGTAGACCTTCGGTGCTATAAATTGACATGATTCCCCATGGACCATATCTTGCAACTTGATACAAATTGCCAATCCTAAACCCATGAGAAAAAACATCTTTGAAAATTCTATTTTCAAACACGTACCTTTCCATCAACGAATGCTACCCTGAAACCTTTGACTTCCATTGCCAAAATGGACACCGGGTTCTTGTGATCAGGTACATAAAATAGATTTTGTAAATGAATCGAGTTACCCTCATTCAATTGAGGGGTAACATTTCGTACACCTTTTCCGAGATAAGTGGCATCGGCTCCATGTATAATCCCACGATTGTTTCCATCTCTTACCAAATTCGAGAGAGCACCCTTCTATCCAATGAAGTGCCTTGAAGCACCATAATCAATAAGCCAAATTCCCACAAAAGCTGAAGGAGAGGGCCAATACAAGATAACGCTTCTTTATCTTATCAGAAACAACATTTGATTCTTCATACCTGGGTTCCTTGCTTTCTCTGAAGAGTCGGCCATTTCCTTGATGACTTGCATTATCTGTCATTCCTCTGATCATTGAAGATGTCCCCGGAATGATTGTTATCATCATCAAGTGATGTGTTCCTGCCATTCAGACACTCCTTCATATAATGGCTGAACGTATTTCAAACAAGGCATTTGTCTTTCTTTCCACCCTTAGATCCACACATCCCATTGAAGTGATCTTTAGGCCATCAAAAACTTCTATTGCGCCATTCTAATAATATTCTCTGCTTCAACTTCACCCTTGGTGAATTTCGAGAAGGATGAGGAATCCATTGTTCCTTTTCCCCTTTCCCAACTGTCTTCGGTGATTGCTCTTTCACTCTTGCTTGGGCTTTTTCTTCACCTCACCTCTGATACCATGTTAATTTTAGGTATGTTCTATGCTTAGAGCAATTTATTTCAATTTTCACAATTAGCTCAATATCTTTTCCAGATTAGCAATCACATCAGCATTAAAGTAAACTACAGATAGATCATAAACATAAATCGCAAAAGACAAGCCAAGACAAAAGGACACAAGATGTGGCGCTAGCCAGGGACAAACCCCAATGTGGGGAAACCCTTGACCAATTCTTCTTTTATGTTCTTCAATAGTTCAGCACAGAGAGAGAGAGAGAGAGTACATTTACAACAGAAGTCAACACTCTGACTTATCTAGATAAGAGCAGAGATCATCTCTAGGAAGATGATACATGAGATCAGTTGAAGACATGCTGCTTCAACTGATTCTCCAAGGTGACTCCTTCACCTCTCACTGTGTTGCAACTCGTCATCATGTTGCACCTCACTGTGCTGCACCATGTTGCACCCATCATCAAAATGTTGGACCTCATGACTGTTGCACCTTATGTTGCACTGTTGTCCCATGTGCCATGGTTGAACCATGTTGTCATACTGCATGTCTCGTGTACTTGCAGCACCATGCTTGCCACTGCTATCCATGTTGTCCATGCTTGTTGTTGTACCATTTGCCTTCTACCATGTCACTGTTGTTGTCCCACTTTGCCTTGGCATACCTTGTAGTTGTCCCATATGTCTTAGCATACCTGGTTGTTGTCCATGTGTCTTAGCAGCACCATTTCAGCTTGTTGTCCCATGCATGTTAGCAGCACTATGTCACCTTGTTGTCCCATGCATATTAGCAGCACTATGTCCTTATTGTCCCATGCATGTTAGTAGCACTATGTCACCTTGTTGTCCCATGCATGTTAGCAGCACTATGTCCTTGTTGTCCCATGCATGTTGATCTGAAATGATCATAAACTAAAAACTGATGTAGAATTGATTAGCCATTATTGAATTAAATGTTAACTGAAAAGTGCAGAAATCGAGGAAAATTGCTTGAGAAGATGACTTTACAACAGCTGATTAAATACAAGATAGATGCATAACAAAAACAAAAAAAGTAAAAACACAGCGATACCAGACAGCAAATTTGATTACGGAGTTCGTCCCTGATGGACTACTACGTCTCCGGGTCTGCTTTCAAGATGGGCGACTGCTTTTTTAGGATTGAAACAAGAGAAGTTGATTACACAGAGAAAATATCAGACTAAATGTGCACGTAGGCACTTCTAATCATTGTGAACAGATAGCCCTCTGAAGTAGCTTTCCAACACTTGTCACGGTTCCCAATTGCGAATCGGGTTGCTCCTATTACACTGAAAACAAAACTGCCTATGACCTCCAGAAACTACAAATGAAAACCAAAACCACTCTAATCCTCAATGAAGGAAAAATTCGCCTTTTAAAGGCCTCCAGGTTCATGAAAACCTCCTTGGCTGAATTCAAGATGGATTTGGTTACTCCTGGATGAGTTTAGGTACTCGGTCTGGTTGTTTCATGACACATAAGCTAGGTTCTAGGTCTTCGCATTAGTTGTTTTCATGAAACTATTAACAAAACCCATAATTAACCATATAATAAAGCTCAAAACTGTTGGCGGCTTACTAACCGCGTGGAGGAGAAACTGTCGCATGTGAGCGTCGGTCGGTCAACTACCTGACTACAACCTGGTGGTCTTCCCTGGCGTTTCCGGCCACAGTTTCGTTAACTGTCGCATGTGACAATTGTTCAGTGGTTACGATTATGGATTAACTCCGCGATTACAGTTATATACTCAGCATTCACATTACCCGTGCGGTGAACTTCTCTGGCAGTGAATTCCCACACTGGTCACATGTTCTCCACTACGGTGAAAACTTGGCAGTTTCTGCCTGTTAACCCGATGGTTTATACTGATCACAAACTGAACTTTCTTTGATGTGGTTTAGTGTCCGCACGGTTATCTGATGGTTAAGGGTCTGTTTTAATACATTTGAATTGTTTATAATGTTCATAGGCCGAGGGTTGTGGTATGGTCTTGTGTATAGGTTTTAATACTTAGGAAAATAGGTTTTACAATGTAATGCTTGCATTAGGTCTTTGGGATTAGTATTAATGTGGTAGGTTAGGCTTAGATTTAAACATAGGTTTTGAATCATAGTTAAATACCATAGTTCATGTCCCTTTAAATGAACCACATCAAACCATTCGTCACATTGTGACATTTTCACCATGAGACCTTATCGACAAAACAACCCTGAGAGAACTAAAATCACTGGCAAAATTGACGAAGTTGAAGACAACCTGACTTCTCTGGATACATTGGACTGACAAATCCACCTGGATCAATCCTCTCCACTTGAAAGCTTTTGGACCACAAAAGTTTTGATTTTAAGCAGATACCAAGTGAGGGTACAATTCCCTCACTTTTCCGATCTCCATCCATTGTGCCTTGCTCGGATTCATGCCCTTGAGTCCTACTCGAAGATATTCAACATCTCCACGCCTCGAAGATCGAGTATTCCTATCCAAGATGATATCTTCCTGCAACTCATTCATGTATTCACGTGTCAAATCATCAATAGTCGGAATCTATGTATCTTCCTCGGGATCCATGATCATCGGAGGTTCATACAATTTCAGATTTTCCACATTTACAACTAAGTAAATTCACATGTAAGGAGGAAAACTTAATCGAAAAGCATTATTTCCAATCTTTTCCATAATCTTGAAAGGACCATACCTGATGGGTTTCAGTTTCTTACCTTCTCCTTTCAACCTATCTTTACTGATATACAACCATACATGATCGTCGACCGGCAAAAGATGATCAACTCGATGCTTGTCGTGGCGCATTTTGTATTTGGCCTGACTCTTCTATAACTGATCCTGCACTGCTGCATGTATCCATTGCATCTGTTGAATGAACTTAACTGCTTTGTTCAAATCATCATGTTCACCCACTTTATCCTCCTCACCAAACATGAAATCCATTGGTGACTTCGGTAGATACCCAAAACATATTTCAAATGGCAATCGATTAGTAGATGAATGTAAGGCTCGATTGTAAGCATGTTGCACATACAATAAAGATTCATCCCACAATTTAGGATGTTTATTGCAATACCCTCGGAGAATATGTATAATTGTCTGTTTACCACATAAGTTTGTCCGTCGATTTGTGGGTGAAAGTTTGTGCTCTTTTTCAACTTTGTGTCCATGAGTTCCCAAAAGGTGGACCAAAATTCTCCTACAAAACGAGTGTCTCGATCAGAGATAATAGAAGTAGGTAATCCAAAATGAACCCATACCTGACCAAAGAACATCTTTGCAGTATGTTCAGTTGTCACTTGCTTTTTGCAAGGAATAAGAATACACATTTTGTTGAATCTGTCGACCACAACATACAAATAATTATGCCCTCTCCTGGACATAGGAAGTCCAACAAAATCCATGGAAATGACGTCCCATGGTCGGAAAGGAACTGGAAGTGGCATGTATAAACCAATCTTTCGATTGCTTGGTTTATTGGTTGAACACATCACACATCCTTTAATGTATTTAGCAACAGTTTCATACATACGAGGCCAGTAACAATACCTTTGAACTTGTGCCATTGTTTTGCTTACTCCAAAATGCCCTGAAATGTGAGAAGAATGTGCTTCTCGGACAACATGCACTCTTTTTGTCTGTGGTATGCATAACTTACCCAGATGATATAACAACCTGTCATGAACATGATAATTGATCTCTTCCACCTAAGCACCATGAGTTAGTGATTCATAAATATCTTTGAAATCAGCATTCGTTTTATATTGTTCTATATAACTTTCATGTTTTAAAGACCTACTATGTAGAACTACAGAAGCATTCAAAGACAGTCTAGATAACATATCAGCGACTTTGTTTGTGACACCTTTCTTGTACTTAATTACTAAGTGAAATTGCTAAAGAAACCCCATCCATCTGTAATGAAGAGATTGTTGCAACTTAGTTTGAGATTGTAAGTACTGAAGCGGCTGATGATCTATGTGAATCATTGTTTCCTTACCCATTAAATAATGTTTCCATTTCTTAACACTTTCGACCAAAGCAAATAGTTCTTTATCATATGTCGGATAATTCATTACTGCTTTAGAAAAAGTTTCTGAATGAAAACAAATTGGTTTCCCTTTTTGAAGTAAGACTGCACCCATTGCATAACCACTAGCATCTGTTTCAATTTCAAATGGTTGTTGAATGTCTAGTAAAGCTAAGATTGGTGTTGTGACTATTTTATGCTTAAGTGTATCAAAAGCTTTTTGTTGTTTTCCTCCCAACTGAAAGGAAACTTTAGAACCTGTTAAAGCATGTAATGGTGAAGCAATCAAAGAAAACATACCAATGAATTTTCTCCAATACTACATTTCACCTAAAAAAACTTCTAACTTCAATCACATTCTTTGGTCTTGGCCACTTAACAATCACATCGATTTTAGCTGGATCTATTTTTAAACTTCCACCTCCAACTATGTAACCAAGATAATTCAGTGAAGTTTTCCCAAACTCACATTTGGAAAGTTTAAGGTACAATTGTTCTGTATTTAATACTTCAAAAACCAGCTTAACATGTTTAACATGTTCTTCTATACTAGAACTGAAAATCAGAATGTCATCTAAGTAGATTATGACAAATTTATCAATGTATGGGCGGAAAACATCATTCATAACCTGCATGAAAGTCGTTGGTGCATTACACAAACCAAAAGGCATTACAAACCATTCAAATAGTCCCTGTCTAGTTTTGAATGCAGTCTTCCAAATGTCATTTTCTGCTATGCGGATTTGATGATACCCACTTCTTAAATCTAACTTAGTGAAATAGACAGCATTTTTCAGTTCATCAAGTAAATCATCTATCTTGGGAAGAGGATACCTGTTTTTGATTGTTATTTTGTTTAAGGCCCTGAAGTCAACACACATTCTCCATGTCCCGTCTTTCTTAGGAACAAAAATTATGGGTGAGCCACATGGAGATGAGCGAGGGCAAATAAAACCTTTTTCAACCAATTCCTATATTTATTTCGTTATTTCTTTGTTCTCTATAATTGACATGCAATACATTCCAATATTAGGAAGAGGGGCATCTAACATTAGTTGTATTTCTCTTTTTGGAGGAAAATTTTTTGGTTCCTTAAATAGATTTTGAAAAGAATCTACCACTTTAACCAAACTATCTTTAAACTGAGATTCACAACCTGAAAAAGCATCTTGTCGATCCTTATGTTGTTCTTTCACAACCATAAATACATATTTCTTACGTGAACTTATTAATCTCTTCATATGATTAACTGAAACTAAATCCAAGTGTGTTTTAAGTTTATGTGCCCTGACAATAAATTCAATCCCATCTTTCTTAAGATGATATTTATGCTCTTTCCTATAAAACACTGCATCACGATCATAGAGATAAGGACTTCCCAACACTACTACACATATATAAGCTGGAATCACATCCAAATCTACTTCATCAATGTAATGATTTGTAATGGCAAATTTTAATCGGCACTGCTTTGTGACATTTATCTGAGTTTCTTTATTCAGCCAACCTAACGGTATGGTCTTGGATGATTATGTGTCTCCAAACCCAATTTCTTAACTAAATCTTTAGATATTAAATTTGCATGTGATCCACTATCAAATAATGTATCTATCTTTGTGTGCTTAGAAGTTATCCTTGTGTGAAATAATTCAACCCTTTTATCCTCATTTAAATGACTTCGATTGGACGAAGGTATAGAAGTATTAGAACTTGAACCAGTTACAGAAGTTTTACCTGTTGAAACCATTGCGGATATTTTACCTTCATCACCTGAGTCGGAACCCAAATCTTGTTGGATTGTTGTATTGGCCTTCTTCTCACCTTTCTTCTTCAGAAACTTCTTCGGTTTGAGTTCTGGGTGAAGTTTCCAAGATTTGGACTCATCATGTCCGATCCTTTGGCAATGAGTACAAGTAGGTCTTTCACCTTCCTTTTGAGTTGTTGATGTTCTCTTTCCCTTTAGAGTACCCTTCTTCTTATTGTCTTTGGAATCCATGATTTCCAATTGTCTAGTTGGTTTTTGCGAAAACTTGAATGGCCTGCCACCTGATTCAATATGTATGGCCTGAACACACACCTCATCAGAATCATCACGATTAAACATCAATAAAGTATGTTGCAAATATGAATGTAAATTGCGGATGTATTTTAATAAAGTTTCACGTGTATCCAATGAAATACCAAGCGCCAATGCTTTCTTTCTGAACTCCTGAGTAAACTCTTGAACGCTCTGCCCTTTACCTTGCCTCACATGTTGCAAATCAATCACAACTTGTTGCATATATCCTAAAGGATAGAAATGTTTCCTAAGAGCTTTCAAAAACTTAGACCATGAAGAGATGATTTTTCCTTTTCGCTTTACATGTATTTGAGTTTTACTTTCCCACCAGATTAAAGTTGTTCCCCCCATTCTAAGTGTAGCTAACTGAATTTTTGTTTTATCGTCAGAGATGTTTTGAATACGACAATACACTTCTATCTGCTTAATCCATTTATCTAACTTTCCAGGATTCATTTCACCGGCATAAATAGGTAATTCAAATTTTAAATCGAGTTTCAAGAGAGATATTTTCTTAGGTTTCTTTTCCGTTTCAGAATCGGAACTGGAAGAAGAGGAAGAATAAGATGATGATGAAGATGATGGGGGTGAAGGAGATTTATCAGCCTTGCCTTTACCTTTGTCCTTCTTCGATGTCTTTGAAGAAGACGCTGCATCTCTCGCCTTCTTGTCTTCGTACAATTCTCCCAACATCTGCTGCATAGTCAAAAATGCCTGTTGAAATTGTTCTTCACTCATCTTAGTTTCAGTGTTTTCACCTGCATCTGATCCTAACATGGTCGATTTATGAACGACTCATCGCTTTCCAATCTCTGGATTGATCTGCTCAAGGTATCCTTCTCCTCGTTGTGACTTTGACCTGGTTAACATTCAATGGAAAATTCTATGAATGCAACCTGCTCTGATACCAAACTATATGATCTGAAGTGATCATAAACTAAAAACTGATGTAGAATTGATTAGCCATTATTGAATTGAATGTTAACTGAAAAGTGCGGAAATCGAGGAAAATTGCTTGAGAAGATGACTTTACGACAGCTGATTAAATACAAGATAGATGCATAACAGAAACGAAAACAGTAAAAACACAGTGATACTAGACAACAAGTTTGATTACAGAGCTCGTCCATGATGGACTACGTCTCTGGGTCCGCTTTCAAGATGGGCGGCCGCTTTATTAGGATTGAAACAGGAGAAGTTGATTACACAGAGAAAAGACCAGACTAAATGTGCACGTAGGCACTTCTAATCACTGTCACTTTGAACCAGCTTTCCAACCCCTGTCACGGTTCCCAATTCCGATTCTGGATGCTCCTGTTACACTGAAAACAAAACTGCCTATGACCTCCAGAAACTGCAAATGAAAACCAAAACCACTCTAATCCTCAATGAAGGAAAAATATGACTTTTAAAGGCCTCCAGGTTCACGAAAACCTCCTTGGCTGAATTCAAGATGGATTTGGTTGCTCCTAGATGAGTTGGGAACTTGGTCTAGTTGTTTCATGACACATAAGCGAGGTTCTAGGTCTTCGCATTAGTTGTTTTCATGAAACTGTTAACAAAACCCATAATTAACCATATAATAAAGCTCAAAACCGTTGGTGGCTTACTAACCGGTTGGAGGGGAAACTGTGGCATGTGAGCACCAGGCAGTCAACTGCCTGACTGCCACCTGGTGGTCTTCCCTGGCGATTCCGGCAACAGTTTCGCTAACTATCGCATGTGACAGTTGTTCAGTGGTTACAGTTATGGATTGACTCCGCGGTTACGGTTTTTTACCTAGCGTTCACATTACCCGTGCGGTGAGCTTCTCTGGCGGTGAATTCCCACACTAGTCACATGTTCTCTGCTACGGTGAAAACTCGGCGGTTTCTGTCTGCTAACCCGATGGTTTATATTGATCACATCTTGACCTTTCTCCGATGTAGTTAAGTGTCCGCGCGGTTATCTAATGGTTAAGGGTCTGTTTTAATACATTTGAATTGTTTATAATGTTCATAGGTTGAGGGTTGTGGTATGGTCTTGTGTATAGGTTTTAAAACTTAGGAAAATAGGTTTTACAACGTAATGCTTGGATTAGGTCTTTAGGATTAGTATTAATGTGGTAGGTTAGGCTTAGATTTAAACATAGGTTTTGAATCATAGTTAAATACCATAGCTCATGTCCCTTTAAATGAACCACATCAAAACCATTTGTCACCTATGAAACCGAATTCGCTGCAAATCCATTGCGTGTCTGAATCCCACGAATCGGACACGATTCGTTGGGGATTCAAATCCCAGAATGGGACACGTATGAATCCCATACGTACGTGTCCTGATTTTGGGATTCGAATCCCAAAAAAATGAAAGCCGCGGGCTTAAAAAGGCGTTGTTCTTTCAGTAATTTACCATTTCTCTCTTTCAGTTTTGCATACATTGAGCTATGGGCAAGGAGCTAAGGGTTTGGAGCATGATGATGAGGACATTGATACTAATTCCGATGATGGCTATGAGGATTGTTGACTCATGAATCATGGGCTACCTATTGCCTTGAGGCTTGTATACTTGTAGTTGTTTTATATTTTCTATTTCTATTTTGCCATTGCGGCATTGCCATTGCACTACCTATGTAACACATTTTGATTTGACGACTTAATGAAAAAACTACAGTTGTCAGTGTCTTTATCTTACTATCTTGTAACTGTAAGTTGTCTTTCATTTATGAATCATGATTTATCATTTTATGTGACATGTATTTGAATTTTGTATGTACTATGCATCCTAATTGCTATAATGTTACTAACTTACTTTGTAAACAGTAAAACTAACATCTAGATGATCTATGTTTGAAATCAATGAATTTGTATCATTAATGAGAATTTGTGTAAGAAATATCCAATTTTTAATATATATATATATATATATATAACGAATCCTACGTGTCCTATTCTAAGGGGTCAACGTGTCGAATCTGACTCTCGAATCCCTGTATCCTACGAATCCCAAATCCCCGTGTCAAGTGACTTAGTTTGTCACATTGTGACATTTTCACCATGAGACCTTATCGACAAAACAACCCTGAGAGAACTGAAAAGACTGGCGAAAGTGACGAAGCTGAAGACGACCTGACTTCTCTGGATATATTGGACTGACAAATCCTCTTGGATCAATGTTAGCAGCACTATGTCCTTTGTTGTCCTATTAGTATTGTTGTCCCAACATAGTTGTTATACCTTGTTGTTGTCCTATGTGACTTTGCAGTACTATGTAGCCTGCTGTCCATGCATCTTGCCAGCACCATGTAGCCCAGCTGTATATTTACTTTGTTGCACTAGTTTGCAGCACCATGTAACCTTGTTGCCATGTGTTGTTTCACCACGTTGCACTACTACATTGCATCATTGGATAGGGCATCACCCTACAGCTCTTATCTTCCATACAAATCAGCAAGGAAGCCTTCTAAAGACTGTGGTTCTCCAAGGGGATAACCCTCCATACCTACACTATTTCTTTAGGCCTTGTTTGACTGCGGTTAAGGCCACGTTGTCCCTTCAGCTCCTTCATATTACAGCTAAGGTCATGATGTCCCTTCAAACCCTTTACATTGTCTAGGGCAGCCTCCACGTTGTTCCTTTGACCCCTTATATTGCGGCTATGACTACGTTGTCCATACAGTGGTTCCTCGGCCTAATTTGCCCAGCATTATGCACTTGGAACAACCTTTACTTACCACGCTGTCACCTACAGCAAACTCTCACTGCGGCCCATAAACTTGGTTGCGTTAGGGCTAAATTAGATTAGCGTTTAGGGCTGGATTAGACCAGCATTTAGGGCAACCTTTAGGTCTGCATTAGGGCACCCTTTAGTCTGCGTCTAGGGCTACCTTCCATCTGCGTCTAGAGCTGCCTCTTTTCCTCCAACATCTAGGGCTTCCACTCCTAGATTTCTATTCCACTAAACCCCATTGTTTCAAAAACCCGTCGAGTTGATTTTGACTCAACCGAGTCAGACCAAGCCAATGCCTAGCCGGGTCGACTCGGTGGCCGAAACGGAATGCTTGGCCGGGTTGTTACCGAGCCAGTCATTGACTCGGTCGACTCGGTAATGACTCAGTCGACTCGGTAATGACTCGGTCGACTCGGTAATGACTCGGTCGGCTCAGTAACTACTCAGTTGGCTCAGCTCTTTGACAAAAATCCTGAAGCACATTTGTCAAAAGTTGTTCAGCCTCCTACATATCAATGATTGGGTTGTTGTTTATTGCATATTTATAGCCCTAAAGTAATCTATCACTGTGATAAAGTTTTGAAAATTACAAGGCCAAAGTATGGTTATCCTAGTCACATGAATTAGAAAACTGAAACAATGCATTGAGCCATACAATGTTTCTAGAAAGGCAAACGTTCTGGCAATGGACTAATAAATACATATTTACCTCTAATTGTTCTGGAGCTTGACCAGAACTAAATGAAGGGTTTTGAGACTTCATTAGGGGCAGAGAATTGGTATTATTGTTGTTGTAGCCTAGTGATTGTCCTTAGGCTGAGGCAGAAAAGAACCATGGCATTGGTGGCTAAGTATGAACTTTGTATTGGACAGTGCACTAGGTGCCACTTTGATATAATGGATATATTCATGAACCTTCTTTGATCATATGTTGTCTTCTCTTTATATTCTAAAGCTTTGTGTTTGGAAACATGAATGAAAATATTTAAAATTATGTTTTTTATAAAAAAAATATATATATTTAATGTATTTTTTACAATGACCGAGTCATTGAAATCAAACCAGCCGAATCGATACCGAGTCAGAGTCGGAGTTGGAGCCGACCCTCGGTCGTTTCCGAACCGGAGTCGGAGTCAAAGCCGACCCTCGGCCGTTTCCGAACCGGAGTCAAAGTTTCAAAACATTGTTAAAACCCAAGACAAGTGGAGAGAGAAATCAAGATAGAAGTGTGTGTGTGAAATGACTCTCAAGTCATCTCCTTTTATACTAAGACGTTGAGCACATCTGGGGTTTATTTGGTTGCTAACCGACCTTGACGAATTGTCTTATAACACAAATAAATTCATAACTCCATGAATACTTATCAAAATCAGATGATCTTTAGATCAATCCTACACCTCTCAATGAGAGGGATCCAAGAAAAATATCAGTTGCCATAAATAAGATGACCCACGTGGAGTTTGGCCCTAGTTTCCGATTTTAACAAGGCTAAACGTTGTCATGGAAGGATGCCCTAGACTCTAACGTAGTCATGGAAGGAGCCCAAACGCAGTCAGGGAAGAAGGCTTCCTTAACACAGCTAGGAAGTGACCTAAACATATGTCTAATGTTGTTGTTCTTGTCACCTAAAACACAGTGAGTGAGGCTTTCATAGGCAGCAAAAAGAGGCATGTATTCATTGTAAAGAGGGGGCCTTGACAAGCCCTAACCGCAGTCTTATCAAGTGTCACACGCTGGTGCCCTAGACGCAGTCTTCTATCCGCAATATTTGAAGAGACTAGGCCACAGTTTAAGGATGGTTTTTATGTGCCCTAACTGCAGTCAATACAAGCCCTAAATGCAGTCATAGAGTTGGATCTTATACGTTGTTCAAAGGGTCCTCAATCCGCTGTCCTAAGGAGAGGTCTCCTCGTCTCAAGGGACCCTCAAACGCAGCAAAAGGAAGACCCAGATCCACACCACAGAGGTTTCTATTCAGGGTTTGACTGCTACCTCGGATGGGTACCCAAGTCAGTCTCATGGGGATCAATGCATGATGAAAGGATGCAAGGAGGTTTTTGCTTGTATCATTCTTGGCATACCTGTAAATTAAAGACGTAGTCAAGTTATTCCTCGGATGGACAGAGCAGAAAAGAGGCACTGTATTAATATGAATTCTGGTTTAGATTCATTCTTGACATAGTCACAATTTCTGTGATATCAATCTCAGCATTTCTGCGTATAGAGCTTTATCTCACAGTATATGGATCTGCCTCCTTGCAATATTAATATGTATATCAGTGATATCACAACAGGGCTCGGTATATATATGTGTGTGTGTGTGTGTGTGTGTGCTCCTTTGTGGTTTGTGTGAATGAGAGGAAACAGTATCACATGGATGGGTGATCTTTTGAAGACACTCTCTTCAGCATTGCTATTTGCTAGGCCACAGGGCATAGCACCATAGCTAAGACTAACTTGGGGTTGTTGTCTTAGGATTGTTTGGAGTTTGTTCAGATCAGCGATTCATCATAGTCAACGAGTTTGAAGCTGCAACCAGAATTACTAGAGCAGCTAGCATGGTGTTGGATGCAGCACAATGATGGGTGCAGCATGGTGTTGGGTGCAGCTTGGTTGGGTGCAGCACATTGATGGGTGCAGCATGGTGATGGAATCACCTTGGAGAATCAGTTGAATCAGTATGCCTTCACCTGAGTTCAGATTTGCTACCTCATGTGTCATCTTCTTAGAGAAGATCTTTGCTCTTATTTTGACAAGTCAAAATGTTGACTTCTGATGTATATGTACTATCTCTCTCTCTACTGAACTATTGAAGAATATAAGAAGAATTGATCAAGGATTTCCCAACATTGGGGTTTTTCCCTAGTTGGCGCCACATCTTGTGTCCTCTTGTCTTGGCTTGTTTTCTGATGTTTATGTTTAATGTTGTATCTGCACTTTACTATCATGCTGATGTGATTGCTAATCTGGAATTGATATTGAGCTAAATGAAAAATTGACGTAAATTGCTCTCAGCATAGAACATACCTAAAATTATCATATTTGGATAGCACATTTATCGTACACCCAATTGTACTAATCACATGACATAACTTGTTATGGATTAGAGTGTATTTTCTTGCAAGTTTTAATATACTTCTCTGCAGATTTTACACATTGGACCAACAGGGCAGCAACATATAACTCCATTTCAACCATTTGACTCCATACAAGGCACTATTGTGTTGGTTGGTTGAGGTCATGCTAGGGAAGCCTCCCTAGCCATTTTGGAGGTATTTGGGCTAGAAGAGTAGGGATCTAGATTGTGGTGACAATGGACCCATGTCCTGTGTGACGGTTTTAACAGGATGCAAGGATCTTTGGCAACCTTACTTATAGGAGCAGTAACAGGACCCTGGTGGAGTCAACTCCATGACTCCTTGGCCATTACAGCTTCAACATAGCACGTCAAACCACTTGAACCAAGGACCTTGTAAATGCACACACACACAGATAACCACAATAAAATACTATATGAATATCTATTTATATAAGATGTATACTCTAGTATCGTGTATATGGTTTATGATATTTTCGTAGAAATGTAAATATAGGAAACTATAATATTGATTTATCATAAATATTTATATAACCATCATCATTAGCATATACTGATGTGCTGATGTGAGCCTTGTTGAGTATAGCTAAATATCTCAAATAATTCTCATAGCAATGGAACAACAATCATTAGTTGTATTAAGTAGAATGTGAGTACAACAATAATCCATGAAGATACCTCACCTACTTGACACTACACAAGATCCTCCATTCAACACTATATAGGTTTTAACAACACAATTGAAGAAATAAGTCAAAGGAGTTTGCTAGCGAGTACCAAATCCATCCATCCGACATGGCAATTATGTCCACTCCATCTGGCCTTGCAATTATGTCCATTTTGTCATCCCTTGTCAATTAGAATTCATTTGGCCTAGTTTGATGACTCAACTTTGTGCCTCCCTATCTCATTACATAGAAAATTGCAAAGGCTTGAAAATACCTTTAGTTAGCCTTGTCATGTCCCTATCACCTCGTGCTAAAGAACTGTGGATATCCCATTGATGTTAATATGTATCTCTAGTTGAGAAATCTAGGTGGCAACAAGTGTAGGTGATTTATCTTACTTTGTTAACTACTTGTGATGTATTTTTCCTTTACTTGATTAACTTCTTCTTTCCTTTATTATTATTAGTGTTCTCTATCATCAAACGGCTACCAAATCATAAAAAACAATGAGACAATATGACACAAGATATAGGCGATCAGCCAGGGCCAAAATCTCTCCAATTGAGAGGAAAACCCACCAAAATTCTTCTCTTCTTATAGAACTTCAATTGATGAATTCCAAGTTCTATGACCCTTGACCAAGACCAAGTCAACTCTCTTTTGTGAATAGCTTCCAACAACAAATTTCAACCTTCCAGCAACTTCTCCAACAACTTCAACCCCAGCAACAATTTATGCAACTTCGACCTAGCAACTTCAGCAACTTTGACCTTGATGCAGCTTCATAGCTTCAACCTAGAAGCAACTTCAACCTTGCAACTTTGATCTTGCAGAATCACAGCTTCAACCTTGCAGCTTTAGCAGCTTTGACATAGCAACTTCAACCTCGAAGCAGCTTCACAGCTTCAATCTTGCAACTTCACAGCTTCGACCTTGCAGCTTCATAGCTTCGACCTTACAACTTCACAACTTCGACCTTGCCTCTTCACAGCTTCAACCTTGCAGCTTCACAGCTTCGATGCACCTTCACAGCTTCAATGTTGCTTAAGAATTTTGGCTTGCCCAGTGACTGTAGAAACCCTAACAAAAGAGAGAAAGAGAGAGGCCCAAAAGCTTCGTACTTGTTTTCTTCTCCTTCTTCGTCCTTTTCCAGCTTCTATCTTGAGGAGATTGAACTTGTTTGAGAGTGTGTCCAAATAAGGTCGAGTTCCTTCTTATATATAGGCTTTTGAAGGGTATGAATTGCTATCTTTAGGCCGACTTGTCCCTTCATGTAGACTGACTTGATCTCTGTGCCATGAAGAGGCCTTGGAGGGTCTTTTGACTTTATTTTGACTCAATATTTTTTTCTTTACAATTTGTAATATGCCCAAATGGGTCTTTAATACATGACAATGACTCGATTGACTTTATGACAAACCTAGATGCACTCAATGGGTGCTTAACCTATAAAATTTATTTCCTTGAGCATGAAACGCAAGACTCAAGAATAACAATAATAAATTTATTTTTCTCTTTCCATTAAATACATAAAATCATCATTACATGTGTCATTATGAAGACGGACCTAGTTACATATTTCAACACTCCCTCTTAACTAGGGAGGTATTCATAATCCATACAAGGTACTTGGACATTCTCAATATAAAGAATTCTCATAAGAAGAGTCGAATTGGTAACCCATCTGTTTAGCATCATACCATCCAACATTGTCACATAGCAAGTCCTTGACTAACAGCTCTATCTCTCCACAAGATCAGAGCACAATGTTGGCGAGACCAATGATTTATAAACACCATCATCATTGTCTCTCAAGGAGCATACCCCACCCGGGTGTTCACATGGTATGTACTTCCAGGACTATTCTTATCTTGGATTCCCAATCCTCAGGAATATCGGTCCTCTATGACTACTCTTATCTTGGATGCCCTACCACATCCTCAAAGAGTATCGGATCCCAGATGCTTACCCAATCCTCCATTCTTTCTTCCCAAAGTGAAGACAAGAATGATTTGTCTATCTCTCCCTCTCAACTAGGGAGGATATACCCATTCCTATAAAAAGGAATATAACCCTTCCTACAAAAAGGTATGTACCCAAGTTCCCTCTTATTCAAGGACTTGTCTAAGCTCCCTCTTAACCAGGAACTTGTTTCCAACAACAGCATTCTTCTTTAATGGAGATCATGGGACCTTTAGATGCTTGTTGAGCTCCTCTCTATGTCATAAATTTCATCTTCATTATTATGGAGTCTTCATCTTATAGGGCGTTAGCCATCCATCACTTTCCTCAAGTCAATCATGTGATCCTTCCCCTTATCGGAAAGTGATATTCTAGTCCACATCCAACCTCCTTCATACAGCTACCTCTTCCACACCATGTTTCCTTCAGGATCTTCCATCCAACAACATGAGTATTTAGTTGTAGATGACATCTACAACTCTCTTCTAGTAGCCCCATATCAACCCATCGAGATGTTGTTCAAAAGTCAAAAATGAACATTAAATTAAAGTTACCTCTTTTGATGGCCCTTCATCACGACATTTTGTTTGCTTGCAACATCAACATCCCGCACACATATATTGACACATCTCCAAGATATTCAATGTCAAGGGTCTCATTTCTTTCCAAACTTCATCAGAGTCTTCATAACCATTCCATGGAGATATCATGGTCAATTCTCCTAGTCATTTCGGATGTTGATTTCCTTTTTTAGGTGCTCATAATTGCATCTTTCACGATCTCTTCTTTCTTTCTTCACATATTGCTCCCCAGGAACTTTCATCTAAAGTTCCTTCATCTTTGTCAACCATCTCATATTCCATATGTGGACATATTATGTCAATTTCATCTAGTCAATATGTGAACCATGCATCTTTCCAAAGGAGGAGATCCATTTTCTTCGATCATGCTCATGAGATAGAACATTTACCCATGCAACCATATGTCGACATGACTAAATTAAATACATTCATACATACCTATTTCCTTCTTTTGGTCATCTAGGCTTCCTTCATCAGCTTCCTTTCCTTGATTGAGAGTACCTCAACCATGCTACATTCCTTTTTCATCAAACCATCATTCTTCCAAACAATGAATCCCATACAAGGTGGAATTCTCAGCGAGGCACTTGCTTCTTCCAAGAGGTGAACCTTTGTATGAAGATTCCAACAGAGGATCTTGATTATCCTCATCCTGCAAATGCTTCTTCCTAATGACATATGATGAGCTCTATACTAGATGACTTTCTTCTAACCATAAGTACTACTTATGTTTTTCAATGAGGTTACCAAGAGCTACTTCCTTCTATGATGACTGCTACAACCATGTAGACTTCTACTTCAGCTATCTTTCAAGCTTTTAAAAGGATGTCTCAAGCTCTTACTTTAATCGTAAGCTTTTATTATGATGCCATCTTCTACTAACATGCATCTCGTCATAATGCTTCACATCTTGACTGTCATGGTGGACGTATTTTCACCTTCCACTTCTCCTTGTTATGTATTGGAGAAACCCTAATAGGGAAGATCTATCCCTTTGGATTTCTTCTCATCAGTTTCTTCCACTTCTTCAGTGATATGAGCCTCATTTCTTTCTTTCCTCTTGTTGTCCTTCTTGAACTTTGGACAATCTCTCTTGCAATGCCCATATTCTTAACAGTCGTGGCATTTGATCTTTGCCATATTCTTCTTCTTTTTCTAAGGACCAAACTTCCCAAACTTTCCAAACTTTCCTTTTCTCTTAGCCATGGCAACAAATGCTTGAACTTGTTCATTTGATCCCACGTCACTTTTTGCCTTCAATCTGGTTTCTTCAATCTTACATAATGACCAAACTTCATTGAATCAAGTAGCTTCCTTCTTTCCATAGATGCTTGATGTAAAGTTGCCTCATTCCTCTGGTAGTGCATTGAGCATTATGGAGGTCATCTATTTATCGGACATTATTTCTCCCAACTCTTGCAGTTGGTCTCTTATTTCCGATATCCTCATAAAGTATGAGGCTTATCCCATCTTCCTTTCATATCTTCATCTTGTAGAGGTCTTGTCTTAATGATATCACTTCTCCAGCAATACTTACGAAGAACAGTTCTACTAGCTTATCGTATATTTCTTTTGATGTCTCCAACTTTGATACATATGGTATGAGGGGATCGTTGATGGATACTATAAGGATCCTTTCAGCGCTTACTTCCCTTTTCATGTACTTCGCTAGAGAATAAGCTTCTTCATTTGGAGTTTTAGTGATTGAACCCTTAACATCATCAATAACTTCATTTTCTACGAGAATCAAATTTATCCTCTTCTTCCATGCAAGAAAGTTTGATGACCCAACCAATTTGTTGCTTTCCTTGCAAAATGAAGTCATTTTTGATAGAATCAGATCTAGACATAAAGATACTTACGTGTGAAGAAACTTCTTGATGACAATATCTTCAACTTGATGCCTTCTTGATTTTGATGATGATGTTGATAGTAGAAGATGTCTTCCTTCAAAAATGACCCTTCAAAGAGTGGGAGATCACCTTAGTTCCTTGATGATGATGACAACGCCTTCTCCTTGATAAGCTTCACTTTCTCAAGGTCAACTTTAGTCAAATTTGTTTTCTAGTAGTTGCAACTTCTTATTTGACCCTTTTTTTGACCCCTATAATTTGAATGCAATTTTCGGTCACTGTAGAAACCCTAGTTTCTACACATGTGGGAGAAAGACAGAGATTTTACCCTTCTCTCTTATTCGCTTGGATATAGGATTCTTCTTTTGCAACTCAGATTGCAAAATGGCTTCTCTTCCACTTGTTTTTGGCCTCCTTAGGTGATTGTAATAATTCAGCTTCTGCTGCAACAAATGAGCCCAAATCTCCTCACACATGTGAACAAGAATAGCCCAAAACATACCCAAAATTACCTCTATCTTTTTATCTTCTTCAATGATGTTGTGCGAGCTTTCCAACAATTCTTCAAGTGCATAACCCTTCTTTGGATGAGCTAGTGTTTTGAGATCTTCTATCTTTGAGATGTGATGATCCTTGATATGAATATTCCTTCTTGATGATCTTCTAGTGCTTCGACCCTCAAGTGTCCTTTAAGTGGCCTTTCCTTGCCTTGTCATCTTAGATCTGATTCCATGTTGAGAAATCTAGGGGGCAAGAAGTGCAGGTGATTTCTCTTACTTTGATAACTGCTCGTAATGTATTTTTACTTCATTTGATTAACTTCTTCTTTCCTTTATTATTATTAGTGTTCTCTATCATCAAATGGGTACAATCACAAATAACAATGAGACAATAGGACAAAAGATATAGGCAATCAGCGAGGACCAAAACCTCTCCAACTGAGAGGAAAACCCACCAAAAATTTTCTCCTCTTATAGGACTTCAATTAACGAATTCCAAGACCTACGACCCCTAACCAAGGCCCTCCAAAACCAAGTCAATTTTCCTTCATGAACAACTTCCAGCAACAAACTTCGACCTTCCAGCAACTTCTCCAACAACTTCAACCCCACAAACAATTTATGCAACTTTGACCTAGCAGCTTCAGCAACTTCGACCTTGATGCAGCTTCATAGCTTCAACCCAGAAGCAGCTTTGACCTTGCAGCTTCGATCTTGCAGCATCACAGCTTCAACCTTGCAACTTCGATCTTGCAACAACACAGCTTTGACCTTGCATCTTCATAGCTTCGATGTAGTTTCACAGCTTCAATAAAGCTTCAGAATTTCATCTTGCCCAGCAACTACAAAAACCCTAACAAAAGAGAGAAAGAGAGAGGCCCAAAAACTTCAAATTTGTTCTTCTTCTCCTTCTCCGTCCTTTTCCAGCGTCTATCTTGAGGAGATCAAACTTGCTTGAGAGTGTGTCCAAATGAGGTCGAGTTCCTTCTTATGCATAGGCTTTTGAGGGTACGAATTGTTATCTTTAGGCCGACTTGATTTTCGTGCCATGACGAGGTCCTGGAGGGTCTTTTGACTTTATTTTGACTCAATAATTTTTTCTTTATAATATGTAACATGCTCAAATGGGCTTTTAATACATGACAATGACTCAATTGACCTTATGACAAACCTAGAAGCAATCAATGGATGCTTGACCTATAAAATAAATACCCTTGAGCATGAAACCAATGCCTCAAGAATAACAATAATAAATTTATTTCTCTTTCCATTAAACACATAAAATCATGATTACATATGTCATTATGAAGACCGGGCCTAGTTACATATTTCAACATCTATAACACCAAGCAACACCTAATTGATGCTTGAGATAACTTCAAGATGAGGAACCTAACATGTGTCCAGTACATATGTAAAATATAGAATATAGGCAGAAGTTTGATTGTTATTCATGTATGTAAATTCATTGACATTTCCAATGGTCTTTTAAATTGCATCCATCATGAATGTAAACTTATTGACATTCCGAATGCTCTTTTAAATTGAATCCATTCAATGCCATCACCAATTAAATTAAAGATCCTTGGGCTGATCCTAAGCCCTAAATCTTTAATTAGAATATGAATGGACCGAAAAGGAAGTGCCAATGTGAGTTCTAATTTGCCAAGTGCCAATTATCTCTTCTAAATATCACTATTAATGCAAATTATTTCAGCAAATCAGCACAACAGGCATTCAGACTAAGTTTAAAGATAGCTAGCCATATGGAAATAGAGAAAATCTGAACGGTCAAAATGGACAGCCATACATTACTAATGACTTCTTTCCTTATCTATGACCACTCCAATAAAGTGAAGCCTCCATAATCTAGTTTCCATGAGGGATGAATAGGAACTGATCATTTAGTGTAATTTAATGTTCACTACAATCTAGAATAAACAGTCCACTTAACAAGACCAGAAGGGAGAGAGACAGAAACTAAACATCAAGGGACAAATATTGTCACTAAGAACCAACATTTGAGACTTTTAAAGACACCCACGTTGAGTATTAATCAGGGTCTTAAGGTTTTATCTGTACTGAAGTTAGTCTGTGAAGGCTTCCTTAATTGGCTGCCTTGACAAACAACTACATGCAGTATAACCATAACATTTCATCCAACATCTTCTAATCTCTTATATATAGGGCCATATCACACAATTGCACAACAGAAAATATAAGAATAGTGCAGAATTTGAATAAGATTCAGACTTAACAAGATAAAAATTAGAAGAGGTAGCATATTCATTGCATCATAAAGGAGAAACATCAATCATTTACATCAGTGTCAACTAAATAGTAAATAGAAATGCCAAAAAATATCAAATATGAGAAGCACAAAGAATTTAATATTGGAATGTACCATCTCCAAGGAAATCGTACAGTTTATCAACACATAGTTTTTGCAATTCCTTCTTAGGTTTATTGTTCTTCAGCAATGCCAACACATAATTTGCCAATAATGCAGGATCTGCCTCTGTCCTGCCACCAATCAAAGAAGTATGAAGATCAAGTCAGCTATTCTCTTTTGTCTCATGTAAATAGTACAAGAACAACATAAAATAAACAAAGATTGAGCTATTTCATTTGATATTCCTGATCACAAGCATGCATATATGGAAAATACAAAATGACAATGTTCAACCAATTACTTTCACTTCATTTATCCTAACAACCTAATCCATTTTGTTTCACATGTCCAAGAAAAGAACCCTGGATCGATAAGCAAGCCTCGACCAAGAATTTTATGCATTTTTCAAAAGCCAGCCACCACTTCTTTGGTGCCTTCACCAACATTTTACAGAGTCTATTATTTGATTCCCATGAATGGATAGAGCCTTGAAGCTGACCTATGTGTATTCACAATAGTCCAACAACATTAAAGAGCTCTTGATAACTAAAGCCAAAGCTCAGAGATCATCAAGAGATGATCATAATGCTCTACCACAACTCATTGCACTCAAAAAAGGTTAAACCCACTCAACTACTTCTCACATAAAAATTTCCATAGTCTTTGTTCTAGAATTCAGGAAGTGATATCATAACGCTAGAATGTTCTCACAAATAAGCTCTTCATGTGTTTCCTATAAACCATAGAGATAGTTGATTCATATTATGTGCAATTGAAACAATGAACAGGATGATTTTTTCTTTTTTTGAAGGCATATATTAACTTAGATATTTACAAACAATCATCGAATGAAGTAGGGCATATACAACATAAAATCATATCATCTTCCTTGGCACTCCTAGAACAGAAATAAAATCTAAATAAGCAAATGCATCTAAACCTTTAACATCTCTAATTTGCAAATAGCTTTTTGCCAACAACTAAATACCTCTTCCCTCCGGTTGCAACAAGAAGACTCATCACCAAAGCCAAAGCTCAGAGGTCATCAAGAGATGGTCATAATGCTCTACATTCTCAAATTCCACAATTCATTGCACCCAAAAAAAGGTTAAACCCACTCTACTACTTCTGACATCAAATTTTTCCATAGTCTTTGTTCTAGAATTCCGGAAGTAATATCACAACACTCGTATGTTCTTACATAGAAGCTCGTCATGTGTTTTGTATAAACCATAGAGATAGTTGATTCATATTACATCTGATTGCTAACAAAGAACGGGAAGGTTTTTTCTTTTCTTCAAAGGCTTATATTAACATGGATATTTACAAACAAACATCAAAGGCAGTAGGGTATATACAATGTAAAACCATATCCTCTTCCTTGGCACTCCTAGAACAGAAATAAAATCTAAATAAGCAAATTCATGTAAATCTTTAGCATCTCTAATTCGCAAATTATTCAATGAATGCACACAACAAGGTATGTAAAAAATCAATTCTCTCCTACTTTTAGAATGAAGGTGGTTAGCACATATTATAAAAATTGTCAACAGCCACTTCAAACATTATTCAGAAAGCTTAGACCAGTTGTTAACAGAAACACATATTGATTAGAGAGGAATGTCTATAAACGAAGAGATGGCAGCTTAACCGAGATTCACCAAAAACATTAAGTTGGGTTATTCATCCATTTTGCTCCAAAGCAGTGGGTCTAGGTTCCAAATTTGGGTTCTTTAACGCCCCAGCACCACTCTCTCCATTTGCTGCAACCGTTAGTCTTTAGATTCATTTCCAGCCTCTCTCGTCCATGTCCCAATCACTTTGGTTGCCATCTATCTTGTGTCTGCACCATAGTCTCCATGGTCAGTTACAATGCCCCAAAGTCTAGCAAAATGGGTGATGCCCATAATCACAAGGGTCGTACACCATCTCACCAGGGTGCCTCTCAACACTCCCAGGGCACTAGGGCTGAGCAGGCCACCTGAAAGCTACGAAATGGTATCTGCAATCCACCTCCCCTTATTCGTGTTGAAATATAAGGTAGCTATGGTCAGCATTTTTCATCAAAACCATGGAGAAGAAATCACCTACAAGTCGGCTCAATCACCTCTACAAATCGGCTTAATCACCTCTACAAGTCGGCTCCATAAGAGGTCATCATGTCAGCCCTACTAGGGCTAATTGGCCCTCATTCAATGCTATTAATAAGTGATTATTGACATCATTTTGTCCACCATGAAGCTCATTGATTCAGTCTGCAATTACAAGGGTATTCAGACTTCCATTACAGGCTTACTCACATGTGCAAAGAGGATTTTTCAAGTATCTTTTGACTGCGCTTGGTCCTCCTTCAATGGTTCGTTGACACAGTGACTTTGGATCAGTTTTATCTCTGTTTTGTTGATGTTCTTGTAGCCGAAAAATTGCAGAAAGACTCGCTCTATATTGTGACTAATTTCTGAAGTTGACCGAGCTCTGTTTGCGTATATATTCTGGGCTATTTGTTGGCAATTACAGTGATATCTTTGGCCTTGTTTGACAGTAGCTTCAGGGCTACAATTCGGCCTTCTTAATCAGACCACCTTGTTGGACAGAAGTAACATCTCTCTCATAGCACACTTGGATTGGGATCTTATTGTTGACCATTTTGGAATTGTTGAACATTTTGATGTGCTATTGTTGGACAGAATATCTCTCTCATAAGGAAAGAAATTTGGGTTTTCCCCTGAGTGGGTTTTGCCCTGGCTGTGAACCAAATCTTGGTGTCTCGTCTCTTGCTTATTATCTACTGTTCATTGTCTACTGTGATCTCTATTTACTGCTCTTGTTGAAGAATCACTGGTTGAAGTTTTTAATGCATATCTACTTGTTGATAGAAAAGGATAAAGAAGTAACTGTTTATAATATATATCAATAGAAGTAGTTATCAAATTGTGAAAAACTATTCTAGTCTTTACATTACTAGAATTTCAACAATTCCTAAGCGGTTGTTGGCGATCTGATGAACTCCATTAACCAGAAATGCTAAAATGCCTCTGCTAATCAAATTGCGACCAAATTTCAAGGTTGGGTGGAGGACACAGGATTTTCAAGGTCCAGGGATACAAAGGTGTTCTATGCCATGGAATTCTATTGGTTAGCAAAGACTCTGGTTACTGCTGCAGTGGAGAAGCAGAGTCATCCTGCTCCTAATTCCATTCCTGAATCTGTTGACTGTCTCAGGAGGTTTGAGGCCAAATTCACAGTTATTTGCAAGGTGGTTTTTGGTATCAGCTTCAAAGTTTATGGTGGTGGATCTAGGAAAGAGGAGGAAGCTGTTGGGTAACAGGTTCATGGGTACATGGGTACATACTACAGCCACTTCAGAGGCACCAGTTCCGATCCCATAATTATCAAGAATGAGAAGGAAGGACAACAGCCCTGCAACAAGGAAGATCAGGAAGTTTCTCCTATGGCGGGCTCTCCCCTTGGGCCTTCTTCATAAGTCTTTTCCTGTTCATGTTCTGCTTATATATTTACACTGTTATGTTTAAGGTTATCTCATATTTTACTAGTATTTTTGTTAAACTACACTCATATGTCCCAGATGGTTATGATAGAAAACTTCTTCTGATTCTGTGGGTCCTTTTTGGCATGCTACAGCAACTTTGGAATGTACTTTTATCTGTATAATATAACTTCTGCCAGCTTACCAATAAGAAAACAATACTAATAACAATACCCATCATAAGTAATCACCAAAGGTAATAACTTTTCACCCATGCAACCAGTCAATTAATAACTCGTATTATTCACAATGCATTACATATTATTATCTTTAATGGATTTCCTTCCCTTATATTTGGATTGGATGTTTTATCATTAACTAACATATCATTCATAATAGTGGTATCAGATTCACTCTTGGGCAAATGCTTGTTAGGCAAGTTCAAAACTCATGTGCCTGTGGCAGGAAACCAACTTGGCTTGTGGCCTAATTCTTTTTCTAATATCTAATTTTTTTGAAAACGAGAAGAAAGAAAGAAGAAAAGGAAAAGACAACAAGGAGGCCAGATTCTCTCATAGATACTATTGTGAAAGAAATGCCTCAACGAAAATAACCAGTAAAGACAAATCAAACATCCAGAATACACAGATCATTCCACTGCCAAATATCAGTTTCAAGCAAAAAAGGAGACAACTAAAGAAATTATCAGGGATCTGCGTATAAGTCTCTGTGGAATCATTACTTTTGTTCATTACCACTGCGGCCCTCAATCACAAGCAGCATTACAGCATATTTAAATCACTGAAAGCTGAAACAACAAAAGGAATTAAAAAAATGGCAGGTAGCAAGTGATGGGATCCTGAAACACATCAATTCGTTGTATCCTAATGAGTCCAAGGTAGTACAGGATGAATATTTCAGAGAACAACAGCTCACCCTTTCTGCTGTGATCAATACACAATAAAAAAAAACAGCAAGAAAACTGTCCACCCTATAGAAAATATTAGTTGTCAAGGGAAATATCGTACAATTGGATCATTGTCCATGTTGGTTGTTGGCTATGTCGGACCTGTTGGGAAATGTAACTAGTATCAGTATTCATAATTGTATTTGAGTCATGATGTAATGTATTTGTCAAAAGAAAGAAAAAGAAATTTTATTTATAAGCATGGGTTTCATGCTTCATTTATTTTATTTCTAGGTCAAAAGCACCCATTGAGTGCTCTAGGGTTTATGTCATGAGTCCTAGTCTTTGTCATCATGTAATAAACCCTTCCTGGGCTTTGCATGTCAAGAAAGAATATTAATTTTGATGTAAATGGGTCATATAATCCTCCTCCACGAAGTCGGCCTCAATTCATTCAAGTCAGCCTCAAAGAACAGCTTCGAACTACTATTTATGCACATGCATTCGACCTATTGAGGAAGAGATACATATAACTCGTTCAATCTGTAACTTCAAGTGAGAAAGAAATGCAAGTTACACAAAGGAGAGACTATTCTATGACAAAAAGTAAAGGAAGCCAAGCGAAGGAGAATAGGTCTGAAATTTGCTATCCTCTGCCACACATGCCAGTTTGCTGAAGTATTACAGGGCCGAAAATGTGCGGGACTGAGTTAAGAACCTGAAAATTGCAGAAGAAGGAAGAGAGGGGCCGAAACTCTAGTTGACATGATGTTTTCGTTGACTTGATATTTGAAAGTTTGACTTCTTCATGGGAGGCTGGCTTGGCGCATGGAGGAAACTCTTTGTCTTGGTCAAAAGGTTTAGGTTGTCTCGTTTGACTTGATTCTAAAGAGGAGAAGAATCATTTCTGAGTTTTCCCCTAGAAGAGGGGATTTTCCCTGGCTGAGTGCCTACATCTTGTGCCATCTTTGTTGTTTGTGATCTTCATTGTTTGGCATTTGTCTTGATGATAGGAACATAATAATTGGAAAGAAGAATATCACATGAAAGTGCCAAAGAAAGAGAAATCAAATTAACAAATACCCTAACTATGCTGCCCTAAGGATTTCTCAACAGGGCCCACATACTTAATGTCCATTAAGAGAGAGCCCATGCACAGAACACAAATTGTAACAACAAACATACCATGGTTAATTTTAAACTGCCAAGAAGTTGAGATAGGCAACATTTAGTTGTTTATATTGCAGTCAAACAGAACTTGGGACTATTCAAAAATCAATCTAAAGCATAACAAAATAAAAATTACAAAATTATAAAAATAATCTTCGCTTCAAATTAAAGGTCAGTGACAAGTTTAACAAGCCATTAAACAGGTGCTATTCAAAGAAATTAAAATCAGAGTTAAGCTTTAACGGTAATAGTCCTAACTTTAATGGTGGATAAGAATACCATTTAAGAAACCTCCAGGACCCCAAAATGATTCCAAAAGGACCCTTGCACCTTGACATCTCACTAGTAACCAAATCATAAAGTGTGGCATATTGAGATTCATAACAGAGAGAAAGTATCAAATTAAAGTTTGAACCGATCATCAAAACATAAACCCTCCAATCGACAATGAAATAACAGCCAGCACTAGCCCAGCCCTCGAAAGAGAAATAAATGTAGTTTAAGTGCGATAAAGACAGAAATAGCCCATAACAAGAGAGCTAGAGATGATCACAAGTGAGCTACAGAAAAAATTCAAGGAATGTGCCATAAGCTAAAGAATGAATCAGTGGATCACCACAAAGATGATATTCCAAATGAGAGGTGACTCGTGTATCTATACACAACTCAAGAGGGTGCCATTCCCAAGAGGGGTTACAGGACCACTATGATGACTAAGTCAACTTCTAGCCAAACCTAGAAATATTAATACTGAATACACAATAAAAATAATTACAAAGTAAGATGGACCTTAGCCTCAAGCAAAAGTTTACACCATCATCTTAAAAACCCCCTTAAGCTAAGTAGGAGACCAGAGGGAAGAATGATGAATAAAAATAACACAGATGTTTTATAGATACCCAACTCAAAATAGGGTTGACCCTATGCACAACACATCCCCCCTTAATTTGAACAAGAGACCTTGGAGAGAGTGCATTAAATCACAACTTCCCCACTTAATGTTGAACATGGACCATATAATGAAGATGTCATATATAATCCCCCATGAACACCATATTTCGCACACACCAACACAGTTCCACAACATGTGAAGGTGGGCCTCTAGTAGAGGTATGGAAGAAAGATCCACTGAAACACGTTGATCAATTGAACAAACAAAGAGTGGCTTAAGATGTCCCTAAAAGTGGAGCTGTGAAATATAGTACACCCAAAAGGGACCAGCATCGTAATGTGGAAGGCAGTGGATCAAATGTATTAGGTTTTGTCATGTATGGAAAAAACCAATCTTGTGGATTTATAAATAGAAACCCCATCAAAGAAGATAAGGAAGCACGTAGCTTTCCCTCGAGAATAAGTGGCCATATGCCCACAAATGTCACTATCAACCCATGGTAGAGAATCAAGACTTGCATCACAATAAACTGAAACATCCACTGTAAAAATGCCAACTGCTAGCACATAAAGAACATCTCCAAATGTAGTGAGGTTAATAATGATATCATCATAACCTAGAACAAGGTTGGCCCAATACACAAAGTGTGCCATTAAAAGTGCACTGTTAAAAAAGTCCATCAAGTCCAAGAACAACATATATGAAACATTTGTGAAGTCTTCGAAAGATCTATTGCATGATCCAAGGAAAAGAGCTAAATATAAAGGAGAGCTTTAAACTGATGAGATGATCTCACACCTTGGTTCCACAGTCAAAAAACCAGTTGATGCAACAAGCCAGACCTCAGTTCAGCTTCAGAAAATAATGAACTAACCACAAATGTCAACAAAATATGTTTCACAGATGTAAAGTGTACAAAACCAATGATGGTGTACATGATTCTAGGCTCATATGATGCTAGGACACAATTTTGTGGATCAAATCAGCTAAACAGCACACTAAAGCGGCAAAAAAAACCAACAGCAATAAATCATTAGTAGAGCAAACCCTGAAATAAAAGATGGTTCAGAAAATCCTTGATCTACAACTCTTCAAGCAAATCATCTAGCTAAAAAAATTTTAGATCAGCTACAAAAAGAGATGTTTAAAACAATGGTTGTTGAGATCTTAAATAGAAAGAGAGAATCAAATAAAACCAAAATTCTAGCCCAAAAACCTCAAGTAAAACAGAAAAAAACAGCACTAAAGAACTGTGCTAGAGATGAACCAAAATTGCAATAGAGAGAAAGAGGCCAGAGCATGAGTGTGCTGCACATGTGGTCCACAAATATGCATAAAAGAGAAAATATATGCCACCACAAAAGGACGCCAAAGATGAAGTACTTGTAGGATTGAAACACTTGTATTAGAGATCCTTCACTCAATGATCAAAAAAGATCATTTATAAATGAGGTTCAAGTTGTGTACTTAAGTCTTATACACAATTCATTTAGGGCATATTGGGCCACATAAGTAGGGTGTACTTGCCAAGAGAATTATTGAGCCTACATATCAAAGTTGACTAGGTTGGCCTTAACCATAACCTAGTGATACAATAAATGATCAAAGTAATGACACAATAGAGTTGGTCGTAGCCAAATGTGACAATTACACCACTCTCATTGCCACACTTTAAAATGAACGAAGGGTGGTGAGGAATATAGCATTCTCATTACCACCCTTTAAAATGAACAAAGGGTTATGGAGAAAAATGATGAAATACAAACAAAAAAAAGCGGTTTTAAGGATATGCCCTCAATACCTGTTGATTTTCTAGTGCAATCAAGACTAGTACAATTTTTCAAACTAATAACTATTGCCAATGATACAATTAGACTTCTTAGAGCATTCCAATTATTAAGCAGTTATACATGAAATATTTCAACCATTAACTTCTTCAATAGAGCAATAGAGATCACAGTAAAGAATGATACAAGGGACACCAAAATTTAGGTAAGCGACCAGGGAAAAACCCATGAGGGGAAAACCCAGAAATCTTTCCTTATCAGAGAGAGTTCAGTTCATCAAAATTTGCATCAGAATATTACAATCAAAATTCCAATCTTCTAACCTCAATAAATGCCAAGTCAAACCAGTCAAAAGAGAGAGAAATAGTCAACGCTAGTTCAGGACAAAGTCTGCAACAGGGACCGAATTTCGACCTGAGGTCACTGGTCAACAGTGGTCGAAATTCAGTCAAATCACAAAAGTTGACCTGCGGTCAACCCTCCATCAACAAGCCAGAACAGGAGCAGAACTTCAGTCAACCTCATTCAATGAATCAGAGACAATTTCGGCCTCCAAAATCAGTCAAAAGTTTGGTCAAACATCAGCACATAATCCCTAGCCAATTCTAGTCAAACAGAAGTAAAATAGATGGTTAACATAGAATTAATCTTCTTCTTCTACTCCTCACACATGTGGATAAATCTCCTTGTTTCAGATTGAATGGATGAGTGAGTGAGATGCCAAATGAGATCAATCAAACTCCAATATATACATGCGCTAGGAGGAGGGTTTTGACCATAGGGTCAAACCCATTCAATGAGTGGGGCCGACTTGACCAAATGAGGCCGACTTGCTCAACATAGAAATTCATAATTCTCCTTTGATTTGCCAACGAAAATACCGACCATAGCTACCAATTTTCAACAATACCAAGATGGATCATGGCTGAAATATGAAGACTGGATTTATGGATACCCAATTGGATTTATGGATACCGAAGAGTGGGTTTATGGATACCGAACTCAATATAAGATCATTGACAAAATATGAAGAAGAGTAGGTTTATGAATACTCGGCTCAAAGACAAATGAAATAGATTGCATACAATTGAGGAAGCTTGAACACACCCTGAAAGTGGGTTATAAGTATAATTCTGGTATACATACCACTCTTGAGTCTTAGCCTGATCTGTTAAATGTAGAATCCTCTTGATGTCTTCACCGATTCTGGGTTGTGCTGAGCTGTTTAGGATACTCATAGCTGGGTGAACAAACTCTTCAATGAACTGTTTATAGGATAATTCTTGCTGAAATATGAAGACTGGATTTATGGATACCCAATTGGATTTATGGATACCCAAGAGTGGGTTTATGGATATCGAACTCAATATAAGATCATTGACAAAATATGAAGAAGAGTAGGTTTATGAATACTCGGCTCAAAGACAAATGAAATAGATTGCATACAATTGAGGAAGCCCACACACACCCTGAAAGTGGGTTATGAGTACTCAACTCAAATACTATTAAGAGACCCTGAATACAGCTAAGAAATCTCAAATATAAAATCTAAGAGTGGGTTTTCTACTACATGATTCGAATACAAGGGTCAATTGTGACAGAGACACAAAGGTGAGTAGGCTTATGGATACCCAACTTAAAATAGGGTTGCCCTATTCACAACATCCCCCCTCAATCTAAATAGGAGACCTTGGAGAAAAGGCATCACAAACATCTTCTCCCTTAATGTTGACAACAGGCTACATACTAAAGATATGACCCTTCTAAATGTTATATCATCAACACTAACACAATTCAACAACCCAATGAAGGGGGTCTCTAGCGGAGGTATAGGATAAGGGTCCACTGAAATATGTTGATTGGTTGAAGATTGGAAGGGTGGCACAAGTATCTAATTGCAAGTGGTACATGTTGTATCTAATCGTGAGTGGCACATGTTGTAACTTGTATCTAATCACGAAGCTACTAAGTATCCCACATCCAAAAAGGATCACCATCACAGTGTGGAAGAAAAGGATCCCTTAAATATGCTAAGAATCATCTGCAAAAATACTAGGGCAAATCATGTGAAAGTACTTTGCTCCCCCACAAGAACAAATGGTCATAGGCCCAAAAATGTCCCAATGAACCAACTCCAATATCTGAGAGGAAAGTTTCCAATCACAATAAAATGAGGCATCCATCGGTAAACCACCAACTCCTAGAACATAAACAATGTATCCAAACAAGAACATCACATCCTAAAACAAGTTAGGCCCAATAGGAAAAACTCCCTGCCATATGCCAAAAATAAAATCCATCCATTCCAGCAACAATATAAAGAAGATATATCAAATAAGAGGAGGTACATCAAATTGTAATAGAAAAAGATCCTCTGTAATAGGTTTAGAATCATCCATAGAAGAATCTCCAAAAAGAGGCAATGGAAATGATCCTAGGAGGCCGTGAATAGAAGCTCCATCAAATATAGCATCTATACTAGAATGATGATATATCAAAATATGGACACATGAACTTGATCCAAAAAACCTAAAACATAAAGTTGATGAAGTCATACCTTGATCAAGGTTTCGCACATTAGATCAAATCATCAAACCCATACATAGTTCACAGTTAGATGGGCATAATAAATTGTGTTGTTGCTATCATCTAAAAGATCCCATTATTATTCTCGCAAGTTCTTCAATCCACTGAAGATAAGCCAAACAAAAATTGAAGACACAACTCCTTGTATGACAAATACTTCATACATAATTCTTATGTGTTAGATTTTACAAGCTGCCCCATTGACAAGGACAAAGAGTCATTCTAAGGTTTTTAGGTTCAGTGAAAAAGCTTTGTGAAGTCTTCAAGGAATCACTTGTATAAACCCATGAAGGAAATAGTACAAGCACTTACAAGAAGTCTGCAATGTATTGTTTTGTATTTAGGGCAACACAAGCCTTAGCCAAAAATACAACCTTGCATAGCTTTACAACCAATGTTTTAGAGACTAGCCTAGTCTTAATTGGAACCAATTAAATTGGGCAGTTGGACAGGTCACGAAAGCTAACCACCAAATAACTTGGGCTAGTAGGCTGGTTTGTACCAGTTTGGTACCAAACCAATCATTCCTAATTTGAACCGACCAAGTTGATCCAAGGAACATGGTCCCGACTCCCCACATGAGCAGACCTCAAAAACATTTCTAGGTTGCTTTTAACTAAAAAGGGGAAATTTACTTCCCTAAACTCTCCTAATTTGCTATAAAGAGAATTGCCCCCCTCCTATTTGCCTCACACCACTCATTGTGCGCTTTTGTAAGCATTTGTGAGCTTGCTAAGTTCTACAATAGTACCGGGTTTTTCAGCAGTAATCTAGCAATAGTAAGGTTAAAGTTGGTTTGGCATCTTGGAGTTGGTTTGGAGATGTCCAGTGGAGTTAGCATCTTTGGGAGGAGGCCATGGCCCATCTTTTCATTCTTGAGTATGCTTTACCCTTCTAAAATTGTTGATCTATACGCTATAACTTTTTTTTCCTCTTTGAAGTTAAAATATGCCCCTCTTTGTTCTTAAATATAGGATAAGGTTTGCATTGTAATTTCATGCATTTTTTCCTCAAATTGCAGACTTTTTGCATTTAAATTTCATCATCCATAACCCCAAGAGCCAAAGATGTTGCATGGACCCATTGTGATGTTATTGATGGGCAAATGAATTGCAAATATTGCCAGCGCTCAATCAAGGGGAGGTATTTATAAGTTAAAACAACACTTGGCTAGTGTAAGAGGCCAACTAACCCCATGTGATGCACTAAAGGAAGCAATAGTGCATATTAGAGTTGAAATGATTCAAATGTTTAAAAATATGAAGAGGATAAATAAAAAAAGAAAGATGTCCTCGGGTGACCACAAAATTAGGTTAATGCTAAAAAATACATCCGGTATAAATGCAAGACATGTGGGAGTGCAACTGTGACTCCATTGTGACTCCAAAGCTAATAAGACTAAGATATGACTAAAATAGTGCCAACATCAAATAGAATCACTGCAAATGCGACTCAGTTGTGACTCCAAAGCTAATAAGACTAAGATATGACTAAAATAGTGCCAACATGAAATAGAAGTACTGCAAATGCGACTTCATTGTGACTCCAAAGCTAATAACACTAAGATATGACTAAAATAGTGCCAACATGAAATAGAAGTACGAGAGGGCTAAGGAAAAGGCAATAAAAGAAAAAGTTGCAAGGTAAAGGCAACATGCACTTACAAGAGAAGGTGTTGGTGGTACTCGTGATTTTGAACTTCAAGACTCTTACTCTATCACTTCGACCAATGTCCATGACCCTTTTCGTTATGTTCCTCCATCTTCTAAATCTTACAATCAACCTATGAAAAAGAGGAACATTGAGAGTTGTTTCACACCTTCCCCCAGCTCTGCCTCAGCTAATGCCTCTTAATCTCAACCAAGTCTAACTCAACCTACCTTAGCTACTTATTGCAAGAAGTAGTGCAAAGAAACTACCTTTGAATACATTGTCAAATGGTGGCATGTTGCAGATATCCCCTTTGATGCCACCTGCTCCCCTTATCACCAAGATATGTGGGACTTTGTTATTACTACAGGAAAGGGCTTCAAAGGCCCTATTATGCATGCCTTGAGGGGATCCCTTTTGCAAAAAGAGGTTTTGTCCATACATGAATATTTGAAGGAGTTTAAGGAGTCATGGGCCAACACAAGTTGTTTCATCATGTCAGATGGATGGACTGATGGAAAGAACCATTCTATCAACAAATTTGTTGTCTCTTACCCTCAAGGAACCATGTTTTTGAAATCAATTGATGCATTTGATAGAGTGAAAGATGCAACCTTGTTATTTGAGCTTTTGGATGAGACCATTAGGGTAGTGGGGGAGCAAAATTTTGAGCAAGTTATCACAGATAATGCCTCAAACTATGTTCTTGCATGAAAGATGTTAGAGTCCAAATATAGGATCATATTTTACACCCCATGTGTTACACATTGCATTTACCATGTTTCAGGACATAGGCAAACTAGATTGTGTAAAGAACATTGTAGCACATGCCAAGTGTATCACAAAATACACCTACAACCACTCAAGGGTATTCAGCCTAATGAGGAAAAACACCAACAACATGAAACTTGTTAGGCTTGCCAATGCCATCATGAGATTTGCAACTCACTTCCTCAAATTGCAATCTCTCATTTCCCAAGCACAAAACTTGCAGAAAATGTTTTCTAGTAATGATCGAAAAGACACCACAAAGAAAGTTTTTGACAACACTTTTTTCAAAAAAAAAACTCAAAGATAATGAAACTTGGCAATCCTCTTATTAAGATTTTGTGGTTGGTGGATGGGGGAAAATTTGTCGTGGGCCACATCTATGAGGCTATAGACCAAGCAAAGGAACAAATATAGGAAACCCACAAGGAAAGAGCAGGTAAGTATGGGGTTATTTGGGAGATCAATTATAACAAGTGGAACAATCAACTCCATCGCCCTATACATGCAGTTGTGTATTTCTTGAACCCAAGGTATCATTAAAAAGCTCAATTAGGAGAACATCAAACTGGGAAGGTCAAAGACAGATTGTATAAGTGCTTGGAGCGCATGGCCCCCTATGAGTCTGAGCAACTAGAAATGCATCGATACATTAGTGCTTTCACAAGGACCATAGGAACCTTTGCCAAAAACCTAACAAGGATTGCAAGAGACATGGACCAACCAAGTAGGCAATTCCAATTTATTTTAAAGTTAAATTGAAACTATACATACTTGATCTTTTAGCCAAACTCACAGTCTAGATTTTTTAACGTTGAACTAACTTTAGTCTTTGTCTTTGCAACACATTAGTGACAGTCATTTGGCAATTAATGTCCTCAATTGCAAAAGTTTGAAATTAGAGTCCTTGGCCAAACTTGTAGCGCTTTTGGGTGTGAACGCAATTGATTTTCTTTAACAGATACACAAGAAAAAGTGAAATTGTTTGGTACAAAAATGGTTAAATGATCTCGTCTTCCCGCAATACAACCTCCAACTAACATACCAACAATTGCATAACAAAACAGCTGATACAAATCCCATTATGTTAGATGATATTGATCCAACATCAAAATGGGTATAAGAGACTCAACCACTAGAGTTTGGTCCTAATTTTGATATTAATGCCAAGGATGTTGGGGGGCATTGATCCCAATGTTGACCTAGTAGTCAAACTAGGCAATGAACGAAGTGAAGCACCAAGCATGGCACATGCAATCACTAGTCATGCAGCTCATCCAACTCGTGCTTATATTAGGGCTAGTACTACTACTACTACTAAGGTTGCAAATGTCCTTGAGAAGTCTAAAGACTCTGAGCCAAATGATGTTTATATAGCCCTTACTAATGATCCCATTTCTAGTAGTGATCATGGGTTTGATGAGAGATCATGTTGCTCATTTATTTGTACTAGGCTAGTGGCTCAGTGGTTTGTAGCATGGTTTTTGGCCTCTAGAGGCCATTTAGATGCTCATTATGTATTGTGTTGTTTATATGTATTGCACTCGATGCCATTTTGATAGATTCACCCTTACATGGTATACAGGTTAGCAAACTTTGCATATTTTGTCTTTAATGGTTTGGAATCATGGATTGGAATCTTAAAAATAATTATTTTCATTGAAAATTAAATTAATAATGTATAAGTGCTTGGAGCGCATGGCCCCCTATGAGTCTGAGCAACTAGAAATGCATCGATACATTAGTGCTTTCACAAGGACCATAGGAACCTTTGCCAAAAACCTAACAAGGATTGCAAGAGACATGGACCAACCAAGTAGGCAATTCCAATTTATTTTAAAGTTAAATTGAAACTATACATACTTGATCTTTTAGCCAAACTCACAGTCTAGATTTTTTAACATTGAACTAACTTTAGTCTTTGTCTTTGCAACACATTAGTGACAGTGATTTGGCAATTAATGTCCTCAATTGCAAAAGTTTGAAATTAGAGTCCTTGGCCAAACTTGTAGCGCTTTTGGGTGTGAACGCAATTGATTTTCTTTAACAGATACACAAGAAAAAGTGAAATCGTTTGGTACAAAAATGGTTAAGTGATCTCGTCTTCCCGCAATACAACCTCCAACTAACATACCAACAATTGCATAACAAAACAGCTGATACAAATCCCATTATGTTAGATGATATTGATCCAACATCAAAATGGGTATAAGAGACTCAACCACTAGAGTTTGGTCCTAATTTTGATATTAATGCCAAGGATGTTGGGGGGCATTGATCCCAATGTTGACCTAGTAGTCAAACTAGGCAATGAACGAAGTGAAGCACCAAGCGTGGCACATGCAATCACTAGTCATGCAGCTCATCCAACTCGTGCTTATATTAGGGCTAGTACTACTACTACTACTAAGGTTGCAGATGTCCTTGAGAAGTCTAAAGACTCTGAGCCAAATGATGTTTATATAGCCCTTACTAATGATCCCATTTCTAGTAGTGATCATGGGTTTGATGAGAGATCATGTTGCTCATTTATTTGTACTAGGCTAGTGGCTCAGTGGTTTGTAGCATGGTTTTTGGCCTCTAGAGGCCATTTAGATGCTCATTATGTATTGTGTTGTTTATATGTATTGCACTCAATGCCATTTTGATAGATTCACCCTTACATGGTATACAGGTTAGCAAACTTTGCATATTTTGTCTTTAATGGTTTGGAATCATGGATTGGAATCTTAAAAATAATTATTTTCATTGAAAATTAAATTAATAATGTATTTTTTTTAGAAATCAACTCATTAAATCTGATTCAATCCAGTTCCAATTCAAATCCCAGTTTAATAAATCAAAGACTAGTTCCAAGTTTTAAACTATGATTACAACAAACAAATAACATGAAGATGTCATTGGATTTTGACAAGGAAAAAAACCCTAGGAAACCATAAGAGATGATCACAATATGTAGAAAATCCACAAAATTTTGCAATTGCTAATATGAACAATCTGAAAACTAGTTTCTTTTCATATAGGCACAAAATTTATCTACTTATTTTGCAGCGGAATAGGAACAGAAATCAATACACAATTACACAATTCAATAACCCAATCGTTCTAGGGAACCCAACTGGGAAAACCCTCTACTTGATTGAGCATTTTATTCATAGAAGAATGAGCAATAGATCTCTGACAAAACACTCTTGTTTCAATAGAGAATACAATGATCTCCCCGCTTGAACTAAGTAGGAAACAATCTGCAAGATCCTTGATCACTATGCCTTCTTGCCTTGCCTGGATGAGCTCCAAAATCCTTGCACAAATCCTTGAAATAGCCTCTTATTTCTTAGCGCATTAGCAAGTCCTGTTTCTTAGGAAATTCCTCCTAATTCCTAGTGCATTACCAAGGCAAATTCTCCCTCTATCAACTCGCACAAGCCTCCTTCTTGGCACGCTCTCTCACAAATTCTCACACAAAACTAGCGCATACAATAATAATTACAATTGTGCCTTTGCTCCTCCTTTTAAGCAATGTGAATGGCTAAATCTGACAAATTATATTGTAGAAAATTGATTTTGTGATTGATGAGTTAACTAAGTTCAACTAACTCATGCAACTCATCTCATCTCAATTCTAGAACTTGAGATTCAGTCACTTGACATTTTCCCAACTTAACTCACACTAGAAGACAATAAACTCGGCCTTCCACTTCAGCGCATTAGTTAACTACCTCATAACTCGTCCTAACTTTTAGGAAACTCGAGCATGCTAAGGAAAAACTCATTATGGTCCCTTTGATTGAGGTACAAATCAAGGAACCTGTCTTCATTACTATTTTCAACACTCACTGTTAGCGAGGAAGGGAATTTGTACAACTTCCAACTTATCTCTGAAATGAGCAAAACTGCTTCTTGCTAGTGCCTTGGTCAAGATATTTGTTGTCTGCTCCATTGTTGGAATGTACGGTAGCTTCACTATCCCTTTCTACACAAAATATTTAAGAAGATGATACCTAATCTCGATATGCTTTGAGTGATCATGAAACACTAGGTTCTCAGGGAGTTTGATGCAACTTTCATTATCACATTGTATCATCATAGGTTCCATCCTTTGTCTGAAAAGTCCCACAAGTAACTTCCTCATCCAAATAGCCTCGCATGTTGCCAAACTAGCAGCCATGTACTCAACCTCTACTGAACTAAGTGCAATTGATCTCTTATTCCTATTATACGAAGAAACAGTTGCTAACTCAATGATGAAGACACCACTTGAAGTACTCTTCCTGTCTGTGGAACACCCTGCCCAATCTGCATCTGTGAAGCCTTCAAACCTCACTCCATCAACCTATTTGTACCACAATCCATAATCTGTTGTGCCCCTAAGATATCTCAACACATGCTTTGCAACAACCCAGTGAACTCTAGTTTGTTCCAACATGAACTAACACAGTTGGTTGACTACAAAACAAATATCAGGTCATGTGTTGACTGTTGCATCTATTTTGTCACAAGTCTAAGCAAGTAGTTGTACAAAAAATTTCAAAGTTCAGAATCATCAGCCAGCTAGTCCTTATGTCATTATAAACCCAATTTCTGCAAATTATAATGTAAATGATGCTAGTGCGATCGTTTAATTATGTTACAACCTAGGTAAGCCTAATTATGTGTGTTTCTAAACACCGATAATCAGTAGAGTTTTTCCCTACAGCTTAAACCCCAAAGCTATGGTGGAATTTATTAACGAAGTCTTAGGTGAATCTTATTGTTATATTGAGACTTTGTAAAAGTGGTTTGGGAATAATTTAATCTATTTGACTAAATTATTTTATTACAAATCATTTGGTCTACTAGATCATATTGTGTCACAAAATTGGGTAGATATTATGAGTGTTTGTAACAAATGGGTATTCCCCATTTGAGGGTTGAATTTGTAATTATCTAATGTAAAAAAAATATTTTAGTGCATGGTCCCTCTCAATCAGACACCATGGCTAGACACCATGGCTAAAATATTCGAGGGTGGAAAAATAATTAATCCCCTCTAGTGTCAATTAATTAATTTTTCTAGCAAAAATAAAATTAAATCCTAAGCTGGAAAATTAATTAATTTAGAGTCAAAAAAATAATTTTAAAGAAATTAATTTTTCCGAGTGGAAAATGATCAAAAAATTCGTGGGTCAAAAATAAGTTAATTTTTTTAGGTACCCCACCAAGGCAAAAATGGATTTTTTAAGAAAAATTAAGCCCTTGGACCTTCTTCGTTAAGTCAAAGTCAAAATTTTGGAGGAAATTAATCCAAAAAATCAATTTTTGGATTAATAAAAATGGTTTCTATGAGAAATTCGAAAATTCCACAAAAATAAATATTTTCGACGGCAGAGATTAAAATATGATCAAACATTTATTGACGGTCGAGATTATTTTGATGGGGATCAAGCCAACTAGCCATTATTTTCCACTTGCAGAACTTATCTATAAATTAGAAGCCATTGGCTTCTCAAATCATAACGTTGGCGTTGTTCCACTGATCTATTGGGAATATTTGAAATATCATAATAAAATACTTTGGGGTTTAGCTCATGGTGTTCTTTGTCCGATGATCTGTGGTATGTGCTAGTTATGTGCTTTCCTATATTGTGATTAAATATTTTATGAGCTTGTTACTCATCAGATGGCAGTAAGAACATTCTATTGGTCAATTTTGGCTCTATCTTAGGTGATTTGATTCACCACATGTCTAACAAGTTTGTTCAAAGAAATATATAGAGTTTGCAGGTGCACCAGCCCTTAGGCTCCAAGTTTACAGACTTTGGAGGAGAGTCGACCTTGTTTACGCTCTGGGCATTTTGTATGGTCGTACTTCGCTAACGTTGTGGGCAATACCATAACTTTTGAAATAAATTTGATCTATGGTCATTATTCATCATTTAAAAAAAAATCTCAAAAATACTTTATTTCCACAAGCATTGTACATTTGTATATATCTTGTAAATATTTTGTAAAATAAATTTTCTAACTCTTGTTTTGCAACAACTGGGCTTTGGGGTTTTATTTCAAATTTTTGTATATACTGGGGTTTTCAGTATTTTTATTTCTATTTTTGCAAGTGAGATTCAAGTCATCCAAGAAGATCTGTTGGTGTTTTGAGCTAGATCTACGCCCTTGATGGTAAGGTCTAGTCTCTATTCTATTTGCAAGGCCAACATTGAAGAATTCTGCAATGAAATTGAGCAATTTTGAAGATTTGAAGTAAAATTCACTTTTTCAGGGGTTTGAAGATTTTTCTTAGGCTTCTAGGCCCAGTGTTGGCCCCTTTCTCCTTAGTCACAGCCTCCTCTTCTCCTTTGGGTGAGTCGTTGGCCTTAATAGGGCTTCCAAGCCTAGTCGTTGCCCTAAAAACCCTAGTCGCATGCCATTTTGGTCTAATCCGATAAAGCCGCAAGCCTTTGTTGCCTCCTTCCCTAGCCGTTAGCTCTCCCAAGCCTCTTGGTTGCCCTTGTGAGGGCCTGTTTCCTTTGGCCGCAGGCCTAAGGGCCTCTATTCTGCCCTTTGCTCCCCCATCTCCTCCTCGGCCTCCCTCTTTTTCCCCTCAGCCTGTTATTTCTCCCCTGCACTTAGCCATCTTCCCCTCTCAGCGTCTCTTGGCAGCTCTCCTAACCCTTGCAATAGGCCTTAAAGGCCTTGCCTCCCTAGTCTACTGGCCCTTTAGGCCTCTTCTCCTTGTTGTGTCACCTCCTCTAGACTTTCTCTACCCTCGTCTAGCCTAATTGGCCTTGCTTCCTCCTTCCTCTAAGTGTTTCCTTGCCCTTTTTGCCTCTCCTCATCATTGTTTGATAATCATCTGATTTTTGACCTAATATCTTGATGCGTTGCAGCAAAATTTGAGTAATTTTGTGTTTGCAAGTAGCCATCCCACTGAAAAAATATTTGCAAGAAATGTTAGGATATTCCGACACATAGGAAATAGTTAAGCATAACTTGGTCTAGTGTAGATTTAGGTAAAGTGTGTTTCTTTACTATCTACTTTTGTAACTTACAATCCGACAGTCACGATATGTTCTAGACATGAAGTGATCTGATGATTCATTCTCTCCTCGGTATTGCCGACACTTGATCTGTGGCTTAACACTCGATTGGTCCATGATCTCTATTTAAAGAGCATGGAGGGTCATTTGTAAGGTGACCGTTCATGAGAAAAGCTTATGTAAATTTTCTTTCATTTACATTAATAAATTGCCTGAAGTGATCGTGTTAGCTCAAGCCGTGGACTGTTTCCCTCTTTGAGGGTTTTAACCACATCAAGAATATTGGTGTATTGATATGTGATTTGTTTGTGAGCGGTGTCCTTTGGTGTTCTATCTGAGGAACTTACCCGGTAAATTCCTACATGGTATCAGAGCTATTTGAAGGCTGCATCCGTTGCTGATCCAAATCTAAAGCCAGTACAACTATATCTGACTGCCATTTCCTAGATCTATTGTTTCTTACCACTTTCGGGCCGAGAGGACTGCTTTATTGTGTTAGGAGCAACTGTTCCAGTGAAGAACCCCTTTCGTTTCACACAAAAAGATTTCTAGTAGCCCTACCTATGTCATTTTTAAGATCTAGAGGTATACGGTGTTTATTTGCAGTTTTAGTTATTTATCTCTCTGTTTATTTTAGTTTATTTATCTCTCCATTTTTTATAACCAGATCTATACCTTTCATTTTTGCGTATGCTCTTTGCCCCGTGTCTCTATGCAATCAGGGCAAATCAAAAACAGAACGGAAGGATTTTTTTCATGCGTATGCTCTTTTCCACCGCGCCTTAATGTGATCTCAGAAAATCAGAATTGAGGAAAATATTTAGTTTCCGGCGAAATCTAACTTCAAGCCGTAAGGTTTTTTTTTTTTTTTTGTGCATGTCTGTTTTAGGTTGTGTGGTTTTTTGTTTTGTAGGCAAAAAGGGTTTTCTCAAGTAAGCACGCACTCCAAAGCTTTAGTGACTAAAAAAAAAACCTTTCCTCTTTTCCAAAATTACTAACATTTTAAACTAGCTCACTTGGTCCAAAGTTATTTTATGAGAATAGAGGTCTTGGGTTCAAGTCTTTCTTTTTGTTGAGTTACTTCTTCAAAAAGCACATGTAATTTATGTTTTAAAGTTACTTTATGTAAAAGTGTTCTCACCCATTATAAAAAGTGAGTCACTTATAATTCTAAAGTCTCTTTATCTTTTATTTAAGTTACAATTTAGTGGGTAGCTCATAAAGTACCATTGTAAAAGTGACTCACTTATTTATAAAAGTGGATCACATAATTTATTTATTGTAAAGTGAGCTAATTAGATTAAGTTTTGAAAGGGGGGAATTTTTTTAAATATAACATTATCATTCACTTCCACACATTCACGTACTTCGTCGCCATCTTAAACAATTTTTCTTCAAAAAGCCATAAATTCTTCATTCGGAAGTCGTTTTCAGAGCCATTTTTTTCCAATCGGCCTAATTTTTTGAGATCTTTCCATTGGAACACTTAATTTCAACATCTACAGCTTCACTTTCTGTTAAAATAGAAAGTCCATGCCAAGTTATCCTTGACAGCACCAACTGCGTCCAATGGGTGTCCTACATGGAGGATTTACTTAGAAATAAAGGTCTTTATAGAATAGCCTCAGGCCAAGAGTATAAATCTAAAGATGAAGATAAGCAAGCCAAATGGGAAAATAGGCAAGATCAAGCACGTGGGTTGATAGGGATGTTTATTTCTCCAAAACTTAGATTCCATATCACAAAACTTGATACCCCTAATGAAGCAATGAAACAGCACCATAAAGTTTTTGGAATTAAAAATGAAATTAGAGCCCATCAACTCGAAAATGAGTTGCTTACGTTGGACCCCAATATTTTTTCTTCCATTGAAGATTTTTTGTCCAAGTTCAAGACCCTTAGACTTCTCTTGGAAGGTGTTAAGGTTAGGAAATAATATGGTAGCCTTATCTATTCCATTCTTACTAAGTTGGGACCAGCCTACTCTATGTTTGTTTCCACCTTCCATTCTACTAGAGAAGCCTTTATTTTTCCAGGACAAGACTACAAGTACCCCTCTTTTGAAGGCTTTTGTGATTCTTTAAGAAGAGAACAAGAAAAACTCTTACATCTTGGTCTTCTTAGTCTTGGAAACTCTTCTGAGAAAGCCTTAGCCACCCAGCAGCAACTAAGTTATAAAAATCCTAAGAAGCAACATCCTAAAAAGAATAGTCTTACACCAACCAAGTGTCCTAAGCACTTTCAGTCTCAAAATGAAAAATCAATGCAACAAAATGATAAGGCAAATAAAAACAAAGGGAAGAAGACTAATAGATATTGCAACTTTTGTAATTGAGATGGCCACTTAGAATCCAAATGCTTTAAGAAGATGGAAGCCTTGGACGCAGCAATGAAGAAGCATAACATCCATTTGGAGCACTCTTCAACTTCAACTTCATCTTCAAGAATAGCACTTCCTGCATGTGGTTGTCAAGCATCTCGGTCAGGTTATGCACTAAATGTATCTTCTTCTTCTCATTCTCATGAGTGGCTCATTGATTCTGGATCTTTTTATCACATGGCCAAAAGCAAAGCCATGTTTTCTTCTTTAAATGATTGTAACACCAAAAATATATATGTTGGTGATGATAGATCTCTTAGTGTTGTAGGGACTGGAACTATTCATCTAGACAATGGTCAATTTAATGATGTATTATGTGTTCCACCCTTACCCTACAACCTTCTATCTGTATATCAGATAACTCATTCAGGTGAAGGTAAAATTGTTGGATTTTCACCTCACAATGTTGTAATTAAGGACCTAAGAGATCCTAGAAAGATTTTAGCTACTAGAATTGCTGATGATTTTACAAGGTTGTATAAGTTTAACAACTTTGGGTCATCAACTCTTCCCTCGGTATTTGTTGTTCATAATGATGAAGTGAGCAAATTTTGGCATTAGAGATTTGGTCACTTAAACTATCGCTCCCTTCAAAATCTATGTAAAGAAAATATGGTGACAGGTCTTCCTATGGTATCTTCTATAGATGGCGTGTGTTCCAAATGTGTACTCGGAAAACATCATCGGGATAGTTTGAAAAGTGTGCCTCTTAGCACGCCCTCAACCCCTTTACAGCTTGTGCATAGTGATTTATGTGGTCCACTTCCAGTTGTTTCATTCTCTGGCTACAAGTATTTCTTAACTTTCATTGATGATTTCTCCAGGTGCATTTGGGTATACTTCTTAAAACTCAAGAGTGAAGTATTTAACATGTTCTTGGCCTTTAAGGCCTTTGTTGAAAACAATATGGACATCAAATTCTTAAGCTAAGATCTGATAATGGCGGAGAATATGTTAACAACAAATTCATCAACTTTTGCACTGAGCATGGAATTCAAATGCAACACAATGTTCCATGTCCTCCACAACAAAATGGTATAGATAAAAGGAAGAATCACACCTTAACGGAAATGGCTAAAATTATATGCCTCAATCTAAAAGAGTTAGTCTTAATTTTTGGGCAGAAGCAATTAACTCTACAAATTACATAGTAAACCACACTCCTACTAAGGTTTTAAAGAATATCACTTCAAAAGAAGCATGGAGCTCAATTAAACCAGATGTAAGTCACTTCCATGTGTTTGAAAGTGAAGCATGGGCCCATATTCCAGATGAGAAACATAAAGCCTTAGAACCTAAGAGTGAAAAAACTATTTTTGTTGGATATTCTAAAGATGTCAAAGGATATAGACTTCTTCCACCTAAATCCAAAAATGTTATCATTAGAAGAGATGTAAATTTTGTTGAAAATATATCGGTCTACAAGCCTAGTTCGACGGATATGCCACCTCTCTCTATCCCTTCTACTTCTGAAAGTATTTCTTCTTCAGATGATGACAGCGAGGATGACAATCCTCCCCCACCTTCTCGGGATCTTCCTTCAGCTCCTCAACTTCCAAAATGGGTCCATGCTACTCGGGATGTAGTCGGTGCTCTTGCAGGTGATCCTACAGATCACCGTCGCACACGTTCTCAGTTTGATAGAGCCTCTTCTTTACTGGCTCAAGCTTCAACGAATTATGATCCTGACACCTTTGCAAAAGCTTCAAGCCATCCAAATTGGGACGCAACTACAAATGAAGAATATCGTTCATTATTGTCAAATGATACATGGGACCTTGTTCCACTTCCAAAGGGATGAAAATTTGTTAGATACAAATGCGTTTACAGAACCAAGTGTGGACCAAATGGAAAAGTTGATAAACATAAAGCTCCTCTTGTTGCTAAGGGTTTTTCACAAGTTGAAGGCATTGACTACACTGAAACCTTATTCCCTGTTGCCAAAATGAACTCTATCCACCTTGTTCTTTCCCTTGCTGCCTCTTTCAAATGGGAAGTTGTTAAAATTGGCAACTAGGGCCAAACTCCATATCGGCCATCTTATTAATGACAACTGATATTTTTCTTAAACTCCTCTCATCGAGAGATGTAGGATTGATCTAAATATCATCCGATTCCGATAAGTATTTATGGAGATATGAATTTATTTGCATTATGGGACAATTCGTCAAGGTCGGCCAGCAACTAATCTACCCCCTCTTGTGCTCCACGTTTTACTATAAAAGGAAGAGGTTTTCAAGTCATTTACATACTCACTTCTCCTAAGATCTCTCTCCACTCATTTTGGTTTAGTGGCTAGAGAGGCCAAAAGGGAGAAGCCCTAGACATAGTGAAGAAAGGGTTCTAAGTGCCCTAGACGCAGTTGAAGAACGCAGCCCTAGCCGCAATCAAAGGAAGCTCAAATATGTAGCCAAAAGGAGCCCGAATAGCTGTCTAAAGGAGGCCTTAATACGCAGCCAAAAGGAGCCCTAACAGTTGTCTAAAGGAGGCCCTAATATGCAGCCAAAAGGAGCCCTAATAGCTATCTAAAGGAGGCCCTAATACATAGCAAAGAAGGAGCCATATACGCAGCCAAGTGGAGGCCCTAATCCGTAGATCTAAGGAGCCCTATACGCAACCAAGTGGAGGCCCTAATCCGCAGATCTAAGGAGCCCTATACGCAGCCAAGTGGAGGCCCTAATCCGCAGCAAGGGAGATCTACCCACTGTTTAGGGGAACTTCTACACGCAGCAAGGCAACCCTAATCCACAGACATGAGGAAGCCTTAAAGGAGCCTTAGCTGCATTTCTAAGGAAGGGTTAAACGTGCCCTAGACGCAGTCTATACATGGCTAAATGCAAGCATAAACACGGTCACCTTAACACTATTCTAGGTCGCATTTGTGGAGGGTTTCATGTGCCCTTAGACTGTTGTGAGAAGGCATCTGAATGGTTCCTTATATGCAGTCTCATGACTGCCCTATCCACAGGAAAAGAGAAGGTTACAACAGTTCATTAGTGGGACGATTTGGGAGGTCTACCATATCAAGGAGGATTGTTATGATGCATCGTGGAGGGCAGCAACTCATTGGAGGATAACCACAATCATTAAGAGCAATTCTGGGCCAGCTTAGATGGGCTATTAGGGACTATGGTCAGTACCCTAATCAGTCCTTGAATTGTAGCATTATCGTGATACGTTTGTTGCTATGTGCTAGGCCGCAAGCCATAGCACCATAGCAATAGTTGTTATGGGCAGTGTATTAGGGTGTGCAACACAAGTGTATCAAGGTGCAGCACAAGGGGATGCAACATGATGATATGGTGCAGCAGCATGATGTGTGCATCATGAAGATGAAGAGCAGCAAGATGGGTACAACATTATGAGGTATAGCTCAGCAGTGATGCAGCATGGTGCAGTGATGGTGCAGCACGGTGAAGCATTTTGATAGGGTGATGGAATCACATGAGTCCATATCAGTTACCTCATGAGACATCTTCTTAGAGAAGATCTATGTTCTTATCTTGTCAAGTCAAAGTGTTGACTTCTAATGTATATGTACTATCTCTCTCTCTCTCTGATGAAATATTGAAGAACATATAAGAAGAATTGATCAAGGGTTTCCCCACATTGGGGTTTGTCCCTGGCTAGCACCACATTTTCTGTCCTCTTATCTTGGCTTGTCTTTTGCGATTTATGTTTATGTTCTATCTGTAGTTTACTTTAATGTTGATGTGATTGCTAATCTGGAAGAGATATTGAGCTAACTGTGAAAATTGAAATAAATTTCTCTAAGCATAGAACATACCTAAAATTAACAGAAGTCCATCAGATGGATGTTAAATCTGCCTTCTTGCATGAGGACTTGCATGAAGATATCTATATGGAACAACCTTTTGGCTTTATACAAACAGACTTAGCCTTGTATGTCGACTTAAGAAATCCCTTTATGGTTTCAAGCAAGCCCCTCGGGCTTGGTATGCCAAAATGGATAGTTTTCTTTTAAATACTGGCTTTTCTAGGTGTCATTCTAACAATATTGTCTACACCAAGAAAGTGGGTAAGTCTCTTATCATTCTTGTTCTTTATGTTGATGAACTTATCCTTACTAGTAGTGATCCCAACCTTATAAACCATGTGAAGTCCAACCTTAAAAAGCAATTTGAAATGACAGACTTAGGACACTTGCATTATTTTCTTGGTCTTCAAGTCTTGCGATCCAAGGAAGGTATTTCCCTTTCCCAGTCCAAGTATGCATGTGATCTTCTATGCCACTTTCACATGGAAGACCGTAAGCCAACCCCTTCTCCCTTTAAGTTTGGAGCCAAACTTTTAGTCACTTGTACTTCTCTCGAAGTTGATGCTACCTTATATCGTCAGCTTGTAGGAAAACTTTTGTATCTGACCCATACCCGTCCTGACCTTTCCTTTGTTGTTGGCCTTATTGCTCGGTTTATGCAAAACCCACATGTAAGTCATTGGAAAGCAACTAAAAGAATACTTCGTTATGTTTGAGGTACAGTTCAGTGTGGGATTCATTACAGTGTAGAAGCATCTCCTCTATTGGTTGGTTTCACTGATTCTGATTGGGCTGGTGACCCTGATGATCGAAAGTCTACTGCAAGTTATGTCTTCACTCTTGGTTTTGGACCTATTACATGGGCTTGCAAGAAACAATGTGCCATTTCTCTTTCTTCAACAGAAGCAGAGTATCGTGGCGCCATAGAAGCTAGTAAGGAAGCCTTGTGGCTTCATCAGACCCTGTCAAAGTTTGGCTTTCAACAATAGCATCCGACTACACTTTGGTGTGATAATCAAAGTGTTATTCAACTATGCAAAGACTCAGTCCAACATCAGCGTAGCAAACACATTGAACTACACATGCACATCATCAGAAAGCTCATTCATGACCATGTGCTTGAAGTGCAATATTGTTCCACCGATGATCAAATTGCAGACATCTTTACAAAGGCTCTCACAGAGGCAAAGTTTACTAAACTTCGATTTATCGTTGGAGTTCAGGAAGTTTTCACCAAGGGGGGATAGGCTCTAATGCCTCTTTCCTTCTCCTATTGTGTCATATTTGTACATCCTTCAATCCTATCCCAAGTTGTTCGTAAGGGGGATGTTAGGATATCATGACACATAGGAAATAGTTAAGTATAACTTGGTCTAGTGTAGAGTTAAGTAAAGTGTGTTTCTTTACTATGTACTTTTGTAACTTACAATTTGATGGTCACGATATGTTCTAAACATGAAGTGATCCGACGATTCATTCTCTCCTCGGTATTACTGACATTTGATCCATGGCTTAACACCCGATTGGTCCATGATCTCTATTTAAAAAGCATGGAGGGTCATTTGTAAGGTGACCGTTCATGAGAGAAGCTTATGTAAATTTTCTTTCTTTTACGTTAATAAATTGCCTGAAGTGGCCACGTTGGCTCAAGCTGTGGACTGTTTCCCTCTTTGAGGCTTTTAACTAGATAAGAATATTGGTGTATTGATCTGTGATTTGTTTGTGAGCAGTGTCCTTTGGTGTTCTATCTGAGAAACTTACCCTGTAAATTCCTACAAGAAAGACAGTGACCTTCAAGGCCTCAAGGCCTAGCGGTTTGATCACTAAACTCTTGCCTCCTCACTGTTTGCTTACAACTCTCTAATCTTTTGTTAACAATGATAAAAACACTCATAAAAGTGCCCTAAAAATAATTCATGAATTGCTTAACACATTAAGGAATTAATTGCATCTAGTGGGTGTTCAATTTTTGGCTCATTTTGTGGTTTATTGTTGTCTATCATAAGTTTAACAAGGTCTTAAATATAAAAGTCACATTGGCATTGAAGATCTAAGTAGCTTGAGCACTTGTTAATCTAATAATTGCCATTGAGGAATCTAATCACATTATTGCATTTATCTTGATGAAGGGCCTCTAATTAGCATTGATAATCTTGTAATCATCATTGAAGAATCATTGGCTAATTATTCCAAGTGGATAAGTGCTTTAATTGTCATTCGATTTATGGTTCATATTGTGAAGAGCATATATCTTGTGATTATTTAAAATTTTGGGCAATTGCATCTTGAATATATCTTGTATCTTGTTGGCACTTGTAATAATTGGCACACTTCCTTGTGGTTGAGATTGTCTCATTTACCATTGTTAAGTACTTATTGTCATAGCTTAAGATTAATCATAACTAAGTACTTAAAGGAACATTAAACAATCTTAACTCAAGAATCACTCAACTCATCTTGCATCTCATCCTAGAGTTAGTCTTGCATTAATAACTTACCTAAAAGCATAAGCTTGGTTGATAGAGAGATAACAACAGCCTTTCATCTTTGCTTGAGAAGTCTGGCCCCTATAGTATTTAAAACAATGACCTTGCAATCATCAGAGCCACAGTCTCTATAGCGCCAGAGGCACCAGGTATGTTAGATTTCAAGGAGAGGGATTGTTAACCAAGCCCTTGCTTGCTTCACCTTGACTTCTCTCTGCCACTTACTTTAGAGACTAGGCTCAATATAGATAAAGATTAAGGGATACACTTAGTTAAGCATCTAATTGAAATAAACCAAGACTCCTATATTTCACCAAGTTTATATTCATATAGGATAGTAAAGCATCCATTAACCAGTGGTTGTTCATCCGGTCATTTGATCCTTAATTGGTATAACGCAAGGTATTTACTCCATAAGGCACTGGTCTCACATATAAATCTAATTGAATCTTTAAAAATTGCTAAAATTAACCAAGTGGCTAGGTCATTCAATCGTGTCTCTCAAACTTGTTGGTTGCCAGCGAGTCTTGCATTCTCTCATTTCATAGGGACTACCCCACCATAGCCTATTGTTGGGAGACAGCTAGAACGAAGAGGTATGGGATCGGAGTGACAAACCCCAACTTGAGTCGTTATCGCACCATGCATGTACAATCCAAGCGACAACAATTTTTGGCGTCATTGTCGGGGAGCAATCTTTTGATCCTTACTTTTCACGACATAATTTCATTTCATATCATCTTTCCATAATTTCATTTGAGCCAGCAACACCATAACATTTTTTGGCGTTGTTATCATCTCTTCTAATCTTATCATCCTTTCATTATTCCTTCACTTAGCTTTTCATCATTATTCTATTCGCACCTTTAGCACCTGGGTGTTTCGGTTAGTTCCCTGTTTGGGTGGCGACTCCACTTCTTCATCCATTTTAAAAACTTACTCTAGAAGAAATCCTAATAGCTTGCTCAACCTCACTCTCAGAGCTTGGTTGAACAAATTACATTCTAGTGAGCATCCATTTTTCTCAGACGAGAAGCCCTCCCTGATATCCATATGCTTCTCCCTAGCTAACTTTTCGGTTTTTGCCTTTTGGATTTTGGAGTTAGATTCATGTTCAAGTGGCGACTCCATTTCTTTCATTTCTTGCAAGAATTTCTGCTAGAAGCTCGCTTCTTGTGGATCTCTTGTTTTTCTTGAACAAGGATCTCTCTCTCAAACGTCTGTTTGGCTCCTTTTCCCTTTAAGCAAGTCATCATGAATGACTTTGTTCACCCCTTGTCGTTTTATTAACATTCCTTGTGATACTCCACAAAGTGCCATTGATAGTTTGCCTTCTTTCACAGGTAATAATGGAATCACTGTTAGAGCGCAAAGTTTACTATGTCTAATGAGGTATTGTGACTCTGTACATTATAATCATGAAGATGTGAGGATGATACTCTTTGTCCTTTCCTTGGAAGGCGATGCTAGGAATTAATTTTGTGATATTCCTAGAAAAAAAAATGACTCTCTGCAAGCCATCGTTAATGCTTTTAAAAATAGATATAAGAGATCAAAAGGATTCACCTTCCACTAACAGTATAAAGAAAGATGACCCTGTAAAGGACCCAACTATCATAGAAAGGGTTCAAGAGAACACGTCACTTCAACCTTTGCCATATTGCAGACCTTTTCCATGATGAATCCACTTGTGCCAATGCAAGAAGAATCCTCGAAAGTGGAAAGGCAAGAACAAATGATCAAGGGATGTTATCAAGGAATTAGTTCAAATGCTTACAAACATGCAATTCAGTCAAGCTCAGTGGATGAAAGCCACAAAACTCAATCAAGAGAATCACTCTTAGGAGATGAGAACCACGCACACCAAGTTGATAGTTGTAGAACAAAAGCATGTTGAACAATTGGGCACCATAAAGGAAATTCATAAGAAAGAAATGAGCTCCATGCAAGACATGGAGATCAGTGTTCCCAACAAATTATTAACCATGGAAGCAAATCATATGAAAGAGATAAGCTATATTCAAGAAAATCATAATATAGTGATAAAGGACATGGAAAGTCGATCTTCAAAGCAAGTTATTAGCTATAGAAGAAAAGCATGTTGAGGAACTGAAAATCCTAGAAATTAGTCATTCTAATCAAATGGCCACCATGCAAGACCATTTGATCACTATGGAGGAAAATCATGTCAAAGTAATAAAAGACATGGAAGTTGGTCAACTATGTCTTCAGAATAAGTTGTTGACCATGGAGGAAAACCATGCTAAGGATATTAATGTTATGAAGGATGAACATTCTAATCAAATGGATGCCATGAGAATTGAAAAGATCACTCTTCAGAATAAGTTGCAAATAATGGAAAAGGCATAGGTTCAAGCATTGTTTTAAAAAATGACCGAGTCGACTCCGACTCAGCCGAGTTAGACCGAGCCAATACCTCACCTAGTCGGCTGAGTGGTCGAAACACAACGGCTGGCCGGGTTGTTACCGAGCCAGTCATTGACTCAGTCGACTCGGTAACAACTCAGCCAAATCGGTAATGACTCGGCCGGTTCAATAACAACTCGGCCGGCTCGGCTCTTTGACAAAAATCTTGAAGCACATTTGTCAAAAGTTGTTATACATCCTACATAGCAATGGTTGGGTTGTTGTTTATTGCATATTTATAGCCCTAAAGTAATCTATCACTATGAAAAAGTTTTGAAAATTACAAGGCTAAAGTATGGTTATCCTAGTGGCAAGAATTAGAAAACTGAAACAATGCATTGAGCCATACAATGTTTTTAGAAAGGCAAACGTTCTGGCAGTGGACTAATAAATGCATATTTACCTCTGATTGTTCTAGAGCTTGACCAGGATTAAATCAAGGGTTTTGAGACTTCATTAGGGGCAGAGAATTGGTATTATTGTTGTTGTAGACTAGTGATTGTCCTTAGGTTGAGGCAAAAAAGAATCCTAGCATTGGTGGCTAAGTATGAACTTTGTATTGGACAGTGCACCGGGTGCCATTTTGATATAATGGATATATTCATGAGCCTATGTTGTCTTCTCTCTATATTCTAAAGCTTTGTGTTTAGAAACATGAATGAAAATCTTTAAAATTATGTTTTTTATAAAAAAAAAAATATTTACTATATTTTTTACGACGACCGAGTCATTGAAATCAAATTGGCTGAGTCGATACTAAGTCAGAGTCAGAGTCGGAGCCGACCCTCGGCCGATTCCGAACCGGAGTCAGAGTTTTAAAACATTGGGTTCAAGAGCTTCAACTTAGACCAAAGGATCCAAAAGGCAAGCATAAGTACTTCTAACGAATCATAAGCCTCCTAGTCTGCCAGAGCAATTCTCATCTCATTACGAGAAGGTCACTTGTCCCATTCGAGACAAGGTTAGTTGGAAGTACTATGATTGCAAAAGAAATTGAGGAAGATCAGGCTTCTGTGTCACCTTTGACAGAGTATATTCCGAATAAGATTGGGCATACTTTAGATTTTTCAGATCTTTTATCCAAGCATTTTCAAGCTCAAGACAGAAAATCTACATCGGTCCCATTATTAGCATCACAGCTTGACGAAACTAAAATAAAAAGCATAAAAGAAGAAGGAAGAGGTTTGATGCATCTGATGGTCGAGAACAGCTTGATATTCAGATAAGACAGAGTCCTAAGATATGCAAGATCGGGCATGGCACATCAGAGAAGCAGCCCTTGCATCTGCCTAAAAGTCGACAGATGCTCAGTATGCTCTATGTTGAAGACATTTAATGCTATGGGGCATCCTTTGTATAGTATCTCTAACCCTACTTCCCTTTCATTTATGTCATTAATTAGTTTTCTTTTATGTACTTATGTTAAACGTCTTTACTTTTCAGTTTGTTAAGAGTAAATTTTTTTCTATTCCAATAGATATTCTATATATGCATGATGATTTTGATTATGAGCAGATATCTATTTAATGGACTTATGTTTTCTTAGATACAGGATTATGGATTCTCATGTCACTTCGATGAAGCAATGTCTCCCCATATGCAGCCAGATGTTGCTCCTATTTTGTCACAAGTCCAAGGAAGCAGTTTTGTCACAAGTCCAGGGAAGCAGTTGTACAGAAAATTTCAAAGCTCAGAATCATTAGCCAACAAGTCCTTATATCATTGTAAACCCAATTTCTACAAATTATAACGTAAATGATGCTAGTACAACCATTTAATTACGTAACAACCTAAGCAATCCTATGATTTTGGCGACGAATTTCATCCTATGAGGTTTTTCATCTCACCGAATTATGTGTGTTTCTAAACACGGATAATTGGCAAAGTTTTTCCCTCCAGCTTAAACCCCAAGCTAGGGTGCAATTTATTGACAAAGTCTTCGGTGAGTCCTAATGTTATATCGAGTCTTTGTAAAAGTGGTTTAGGAATAATTTAAGTCATTTGGCTTGTTATACAACTAGCTCAAAGAACAAAAGAAAAGATAGATCAACAACTTAAAAATTATCCTCTTCGAGCGGGAAACCTCCTTTACATTACATAAATGAACAATTCTTGGATGATACAAATGATAGGACCTCCTTGGTATATATAGGAGTCTAAGGGGTCACAATATAATCAAAGCCTACACAAAAATAATAATATAAGGGCACAACAATAACAATACTGGGCTTCTATGGGAAAAACAATAACAACATGGGGGATACATGGGCACAACAATAACAATAGGGGGCCACACTAACAATAACAATAAGGGGAATACACTACTATTATAGGGAGTGAATATGCCCCTCTTCTTCAACAAAGTGTTGTTGCTTCTGTATAAAATTCTCATCCTCCCATGTGGAGTCGTCGCGGGTAAGTTCTTCCACTGACCAAGATACTCTGAACTTAATCGATTTTGTAGTTGTCGAGTTCTTGTTTCTGTGACTGCTTTAATCTCAAATATGATTTTTCCTTCTTCGTCAAGTTTTGGCAACACCGTTTGAACTAGAAGCTTGTCACCAATAACCTTCTTTAAGCATGAAACATGGAAAACTGGGTGTACTCGAAAATATGCAAGCAGCTCCAATTTGTATGCCAGACTATCAATCTTTTGCAACACCTTGTAAGGACAATAGTACTTGGGTCATAATTTATTATCCTTCTTAGCTTGCTTGAGGGACATTTGTTTGTATGGTTGTAGCCATAAAAATACCCAGTCACCTACAGCAAAACTTCTTTCACTACGATGTTGACCTGCCTGTTGTTTCATTCAATTATGTGCGAGAGTGAGGTTATCCTTTAAGAGTTGGAGAACTTGTTATTGATGCTCAATGTGATCTTCCACTGCTTGAACCTTAGAATTTTCTATTAAAGATGATGTGATGGATGGTAGATGATATCCATAAAGTGTCATAAATGGGGTCATTTTTGCTGCAGTATGGAAGGAAGTGTTATACCACCATTCAGCTAAAGGTAACCAATTGACCCATGTCTTTGATTATCAGAGACAAAGCAACGAAGATATCCTTCCAAACATTTGTTCACTATCTCAGTTTGCCCGTCAGATTGAGGATACTAAGATGAGTTATGAGCTAATTGAGTACCAAGACAAGAAAATAATTTTGTCCAAAAATTTCCAGTGAAAATGGGATCTTTGTAACTTACAATAACCTTTGGATTTCCATGTAGCTTTTGAATTGCTTCGATAAATGCAATAGAAACTGTACTCGCTTTAAAATGATGAGATAATGCACGAAAGTGTGCATACTTGGTAATTCTATCAACTACCACCATGATGGCACTCTTTCCTTCAGACTTGGTAAACTTGTGATAAAATCCAATAAGACCTCCTCCCAATGAGTGTCTGCACCTCTTCGTCATTCTTCCATTCATCCCTTGCTTGGGTTATCTAATCAGGTTGGATAATAGAAATGGCACAAAGCAATGCTTCCACATCCTCATCCTTTCTTCAGATTGTATCTGCAACAACATTTTGCTTCCCTTTTTTGTAGATGATTTTAAAGTCACAACCCAACATCTTTGTGACCCATTTTTGTTGCTCTTCTGAAAATAATTTTTGTTACAAAAGGTATTTAAGACTATAATGATTTGTTTTTACCTTAAAGTGTCTTCCCATTAGGTAGGATCTCCATTGTTTTAGTGCATATAGTATAACCAACATTTCCTTCTCATAAATAGGTTTGTGTAAGTACTTTCCTTTGATTGGACGACTTTCAAAAGCAATGGGTCTTCCTTCTTGCATTTAAACAACACCAATTACATTTCCTGAGGCATCACATTCCACAATAAAGGTTTTGTGAATTCTAGCGTAGCTAAGACCGGTGCTTGGCACATTGCCTCTTTAAGATGTTCAAAGGACTTAGTTGCTTCTAAAATCCAAGAAAATGCATCTTTCTTCTGTAATGTTGTTAGAGGTGCCGCTATTCTCCCACAATTCTTAACAAACTTGCAATAATACCCTGTAAACCCGACAAATCCTCGAAGATGCTTAATGACTGTGGGGATTTTCCATTCCTTAATGGCTTTAATTTTGTTAGGATTTACCTTAACACCCTCATGAGATACAATATGACCCAAATATTCCACCTCTTATACTCCAAAGAAACATTTGGAGGTTTTTGCATATAATTGTTTCTCCTGCAATAGTTTGAGCATCCTATCAACATGTTGAACATGATACTTCCAAGACTTGTTGTAGATTAGTATATCATCAAAAAATACTAACACAAATTTTCTAAGGAAGGGTTTGAAAATGAAATTCATTAAACCTTGAAATGTCGAAGGTACATTAATAAGACCAAAAGGCATGACCAAATATTCATAATGACCCTCATGAGTTTTGAATGTTGTTTTCAGAATGTCTTCAGTCTTTATTCTAATTTGATGATATCTTGAACGAAGATATAGCTTTGTGAAGTAAATTGTTCCATGTATTTCATCCAAGAATTCATCAATGACAAGAATGGGAAATTTATCTTTAATAGTTAACTTGTAGAGCACCCTATAATCTGGACACATGTGCCATGATCCATCCTTCTTGTGCACAAATACTACTAGAGCAGAGAAAGAAATTTCACTAGCTTGAATTATACCAGCCTCTAGCATTTCTACAACCATACATTCAATTTCACTCTTTTGGGCATAGGGATATCTATAAGGTCTGATGTTTTGAAGAACACTTAATCAAATGAATAACATGATCATGATCACGAATAGGTGGAAGGCATTTGGGAGTCTCAACTACGTTGTAATGATTGTCTAAGACTTTTTGGAGATCTGGAGAAATAGATTATTTTGATGTTTGAAACTCTAGGGAGCATAATTTTGCAATTACGACCCGTTGTTCTTTCTTCAAAAGTTTTGTTATGCCACTTGAGTTGATTATCTTTCCTGGTTGCATTGTGATACCCCTTAATTCAACTTTCTTTCATTCACAAAAAAAATCAAAAAAGTTCTTGAAAATTAAAAGTGATCGTCCCCAAAGATTGAACCATTGGACTCCTAGTACAATGGTTAGCTTGATATTATGGCACTTTCCAAAGCAATTTATTCTTCCTCCATTTGCAACCATCACTTGACATTTTGGTGTTGGATAGGAAGTAATTCAATTCCTTGGCTATCTTACAATGAATAAAATTATGAGTACTACCTGAATCACTAAGCATTGTTACCTTTTTCTTCTTGATATATCATTTTATCTTGAGCATTTGAGTGGTAATTCAAGCCAATGCATTACAAGATATAGTCGGATTCATTTCTTGTTTCCAAGGGTTGGTTTCTGGTGTATATCCTACTCTTTTGATGTTTCTTGTTCATTTTCTTCCTCCTCTTCACAATCTATGTAGAATAATTTCTTCTCAACACACTTATGACCTTTAGTGTATTTGCTCTCACAACTGTAACAAAGCCCTTTTGGTCGTTTTTCCTCCAATTGTTGTGGCATCAACCTTGTAGGTTGTGGAAGGCTAAGAGCAGCAACACTTACATTTTTATAGTTGTGAGTGGTAGCCTTCCTTGTTGCCATAATTTTGCCTTCAACTTTTCTTGCCACCATGAATGCCTTCTCCAATGAATCAGGCTCCCAAAGGTGAACCTCATATTGGATGTTATCCTTCAAAGTCCCTATGAATACATCAATCTTATGCTCCTCTAGAATATCAGTTACCCTGATATTCAATTTTTGGAAGCTCTCAATATGCTCCGCCATTGAACCCTTTTGTTTGAGATTTATCAATTGGCTAAAGGAGCTGTTGCTCTGTATATCCTCATAATGTGCTATCATTTCCCTCGTAAAAATTGACCAAGTGACAAGTGGTTTACAAGAACAAAGTCATCGATACCATACAAACTGAGTGGGTATGTGTATCTTTTGTGAGTGTTGCACATCATGGAGATCAAAACATTGCTCCATGTGTAGTATCCATGTTACCGGATCCTTGCCATCAAACTTCCCCATATCGATCTTTGGAATGTGGTGGTTCTTAAACCCAACATTGGAGTTTTTAAAATCATAATTCATATTCCTTTTGTCCTCATCGTGAATTTTCATGGATTACCTTGTCACCACTGGGAAGCCTTTCTTCTAACAACTTTTCCAAACCTTCCTTCAACCTCTCTATCTTGACATTCATCATTGCTTCCATGTCTTCTTTTAGACCATCATTCAAAACTGCCATGTCACTTTTTATACCATCTATCTTAACATTCATCATGGCTTCCAATCCTTTTTTGTTACTTTTTGCAAGAGCGAAATTTGTTGCACTTGATCTCGTAATTTTGATATATTATGCTGCATTTTTTCCTCTTCTTCATGCATCATAGAAGAACTTTTTCATTGCTTACTATGTGTGTCCATTTTTTTTGTTTCGGGGCATTTTGGAATCAAACAATGATATCTATGTTTCACTATGCCCTTTGAATCACTTCAAACTGATTTTTCAAACAAAAGTTATGCAAAATTTAAAAAAATACACACATTTTTTCTTGTTTTTTAGGAGCTCAATATTGAAATTGTTCTATCTTTGTAATTATGAATCTCCAAGATCTGAAATTTCATCCTGTGGTAGCCCTTTGAGTCTCCACAAGTCAAACCGAGATTGGATTCTTCAATAAGGAGTTATGCCCAATCTCCCACATTGCCTTGATTATAGACTAGTTCAGTAGAGTGAACTTGTACGGGGTGCCACGCGTCACTATTTCGACCTTCAACCCTAAAAATGATACCCAAAAAACTATAGTCCGTCTGATTTTTGTCACTATTTACGAAATTCAAATCCAATGCTCAGAGAGAAAGTTATGACGATTTTCCGTAGGTCACCTGTTTGAGATGGAATTCTGGACACTGCAAAAATCCTAACTTCCTCAGATCATATCTCCGAAAATATAGCAAACCAAGATTTGAAATTTGTACACAAGGTTCACCAAAATTCAGCTCCACGTGGTTGCAATTTTAGCTTCTAAAGCTTCGTAAAAAAAAAATTATAGCAAAAATTCCAAGATGACCTGTTTGAAGAAGCAAAACCCTAGAATCCAAAACTCTGATACCAAACATTATGCAACCAACTCAAAGAACAAAAGAAAAGATAGATCAATGACTTAAAAATTGTCCTCGTTGAGGGGGAAACGTCCTTTACATTACATAAATGAATAATTCTTAGATGATAAAAATGATAAGACCTCCTTGGCATATATAGGAGTCTAATGGGGCACAATATAATCAAAGTCTACATAACAATAATAATGTAAGGGCACAACAATAACAATAGAGGGCTACACTAACAATTGTCAATAACAATAGGGGAAATACATTAGTATTATAGGGACCTAACATAGTTAAATTATTTTATTACAAATCGCTTGGTCTACTAGATCATATTATGTCACATAATTGGGTAGATATTATTAGGGTATGTAACGAATGTGTATCCCCCCTTTGAGGGTTGAATTTGTAATTATCTGATGTAAGAATATTTTAGTGCATGGTCCCTCGCAATCAAACACCATGGATAAATATTTGAGGGTGGAAAAATAATTAATCCCCTCTGGTGTCAATTAATTAATTTTTCTAGCAAAAATAAAATTAAATCTTAAGCCAGAAAATTAATTACTTTAGAGTCAACAAATTAATTTCAAAGAAATTCATTTCTCCAAGTCGAAAATGACCAAAAAAATCGTGGGTCAAAAAGAAGTTAATTTTTGGAAGTTCCCCACCAAGGTAAAAATGGATTTCTTAAAAAAAATTAAGCCCTTGAACCTTGATGGTTAAGTTAAAGTCAAAATTTTGAGGAAATTAATCCAAAAAATCAATTTTTGGAATAATAAAAAATGGTTTTTATGAGAAATTCGAAAATTCGTCAAAAATAAATATTTTTGACAGCAAAGATTAAACGATGATCAAATATTTATCAACGGTTGAGATTATTTTGAGGGGGATCAAGCCAACGAGCCGTTATTTTCAACTTGAAATATTTATCTATAAATTAGAAGTCATTTGCTTCTCAAGTCATGATAAAAGCTCTGACTCTGATCTATGTAATTTTGTAACGATCGTGTTGTTCCACTGATCTGCTAGGAACGTTTGAAATATCATAATAAAAGACTTTGGGATTCAGTTCATGGTGTTTTTTGTCCAATGATCTGTGGTATGTGCTTTCTTATATTGTGCTTAAATTTTTATGAGCTTATTTAATTATTAGATGGTGATCAAAACATTCTATTGGTAGATTTTGGGTCTATCTTAGGTGATCTGATTTGCCATATGTCTAACAAGTTTGCTTGAAGAAACATATAGACTTTGCAGGTACACTAGCCCTTGCGCTCTGTTGACCACTAGACTGACACCTGATGATTATATGAAAGACTCCATGCCCAATGATGATCCAGAGGACACTTGTACCATCAGATATCATCAGTCAACAGAGTTTTTTAACTCTATTTCTATCTTCTCATCATATTTCTTATACCCAGATTCCACACCCTACAGGGAATTGTAACAAATGATATTAGTAATGATGACTTTTTGAGTCCAAAACAGGCCTAAGATGTTGGGACTCGATCAGCAAACGAGTACACCTTGGAGTGTTTTTTTTCTCTGGTTAATTATCTCTTCTTTTTCAGAGACGGATAATTTTCTAGGTTTTTTAACTCACTTTTTAGCCCAAAGTTGGGGTGACGATTTAAAGGTTGAGCCCCTAACACAACTTAGTATCTAAAGTCGATGTATATTACCATACTAGATCACACAAAAATTCGTGGAATTTGGTTAGGTCTAAGTAGTCATTTTCTAATTTTTTAGATTTCCTGCAGGTCAAAAATTGCAAATAAAATTGTAACAAATGTAGTCTAGAGAAGTTGTGTGAGGTATGAGTAATCAAAATTACAACTCACCCTCAACTTTCTACTATGACACCATTTGAGGGGTTAATAATGTGTTTTGAACCCTCAAAACCCACATTTCATAAGTTAAGTGCATATTGTGGCATTTAATTAAGCTAGAATTAAATAAAATAGAGAGAAATAAATCATTCCATGAGATAAAATGAAGTGGAAATGACTTGAAAATGATCTTAAGTCAGAGATTGAGTCAACGGACATGTGGAAGATGACTGAACACACTGCATCATAAATACATCATTATTTCATAAAATCGAATTTCTCAGAGATAAAGCAGCAATTGCACATGTGGAAAATCGAATTTATTAGAGGAACTCATGCACTAAAGGAATATTCCATGGTATATTTGGACTGAAGATTAGGTAGGGCCTCATCTCACAATTATCCCAAGTTCTTCTAATTGCACTCTGGAGGAATCACGCAATTCATGGAGGAATCATGGAGAGTTATCTAGGGATCATCTACATATATAGCAGCACTTAGCTCGAGTTTGCATTTGTTGACTGGAGTTATCATGGTACTTGGATTCACTCATGGATGAGTTTACTATGCCACATATGGAAATCGATTTCCCTTGATGTGCACATATGGAATTCGATTTTGCTCTGATTTCTCTATCTTCTCCACATCGAACTTGACCTATATTTCCTTGGGATTTGCTCCAAGTTCAGTTCTCACATGCATTCTTCCTTGGGATTTGCTCCCAACTCTCTATATAATGAGGTTATATGCTCTCATATTGTATCATGTAATGAGCTATTGGGCTTGAGGAAACTCTGCCATTTTGTACTTGCATACTTTCTTCATACAATCAAGACGTTGGGGCTATCTGGATGGTGTTTTCTTGGCGTTATGAGTTGATGTACTTTCATTCTACTACTATTGTGTTTAATTTCTTTCGCATATTGAATTAATATTAATTTATACTTGTCATCTTGCTTGGATGGACGTATGCAAGCTATCTTGCACATATTATTGATTTAGAGTAGTATTCTAGGGATAAGCTTGCCAATTCATTTTAGGAGGAATGCTTGGTTTATCTTATTTATTATATTTTTCTAATCTTGTGCAAACAAATAAGTGTTCAAGTGTGTAGGAAAGATCTTTTTTATTGTGTGCAAGAATCCCTATGGAAGTGGGAGAAGTCTCAATTAAATCAACTCGCTCCTAGAGTCACAGTGATCCAAGACTCAGCCATTTTTTCGCTTCAAGTTTTCTATCCAACAAAGAGCAAAAGGGATTTTTCATACTCTATAGCTACTTGATCATCCATTTAAAATTCAAAATACTTCTTTGGGCCTAGTTCTTTCAAAGTTATATCTCCTATTCAAGAGTCATTTCTAAAGCTAGGCAAGTATGGGGGTTCACTCTGATTACTTGAACTAGTACCTTGTAAATTAAATTCTGAGTTTGGTTTTGGTTTCTTTTCCCTAATTTTACACTGATAATTGTTATTTTTTTTGTGTTTTGTAGCCCATAGGCTTGAGCATTGGGCAGCAAGAAGCTTGAGGAGAAGCTTTGGAAAACTACTCACTCGTGTGTATGCAGGACCCCCTCACGCCATCCAAACACTGATTTCTAGGGAGGCCATAAGCACTTGGGAGATAGTTGCAAACTCATCGAGGCCGTGGGCCTTTTGGGCCCTGTGAATCTCTTTTTGGAGAGTTTTTTCCATCTTCAAGTTTGTTGTTGTTATATTTTTTTGGGGAGGGAGTCTAGCTTTGTTAGAGTCTCATCTTTGTAAAGATCTCTCTCGTATTGTGGGCTACCCTCTTAGAGGCATTTTTACTTGCTTTAAGCGCTTATAAAAAATTAAAAAAATTGTTGGAGGGAGCTTGGGATTTTTCCCATGGCATCCCCCTTCCTCATTTAGAGGAGGGATTCTTGTGGGTGACCTAATCTTGTTTCTAGTTTTTCTTAGCTTTCTAGCTTTTAATTTCATATTGTGCATACTTAAAATCAACACATTTCACTCCACATGCAAAATTTTTACTAATCTTGTCTTTAAATTCCCACATGCATACGCTCTCAAGTTTTGCAAACTATTTCTTTTTGAAGCATTAGTTTAATTTGCGAAATTAACACAATTTACACTTCATCTAGTCATTTTAGTATAGGAAGACCCCAAGCCTCACTAAAACTTACCTCCAACTTAAGTTGGTTGAATAGACTTTTAGGGACCCTCTACCTCTATTGACTCTTCATTGTGAGATCCAAATATTTGTGCGAGGATGACGTCCGAGGACTAGAGTTCAATTGTAACTTTGCTTTGCACTACTTAATAAAATGAACCAAGAACAACATTCCATCACATTTCCTTTGGTTTAAAGTCTCGCATGCAAATCTTATTTCAAGAGGCAGTTTGGATGCAAGTATTGTAATCTCTTTTAATTTTGCAACAAGTTTAATTTTCTTGTACTTGGAAATTGACTCATCTTTTGGTTTAATTGCTTATTGTCATAAATGGTTGATTTCACTTTCAAGTAATATTATTTTGGCTTGCAAACTTAATTGCATGTTGCCATCTTGGTCTAACATTTGAGTTATTTTTGTATCCTTTTGAGCAAGATAGTTTCCATGCTTTGATTTGTAGACTTATTGATCTTGAAAGCATTTATAATAACTTGTGCTAACAATTTAGTGTTTTACTTTTCATGGTTATTTTGGCTTTCCATTTGAAAACATTTCACTTCATTTTAAGCAAAATACAATTTCATTTCTTAAAGAGCAAATACTTGGAAGGCACTGGTTGTTTATGTATTTCATGCTTATCTTATGATGGTCATTGCTCATATCAGTTTTTTGCTTATAAATCTTAAAGAGATAATCTATTTAACTCTAACAACTCTCCCAAAAACTCACATCCTTTTTAACTTAATTTTTCATTAGGGACCACCCCCATTAGCTAACCTAAGAGAGAGTTGGGATTAGTTTGACAGCCCCTTCTCTAAGTTTCCTGCCACCAACAACACCTTGTAGGGTTGAAGGCTTTTCTCACTGACTTGAAGGTAGGTGGAGGCAGTAGGAACAATAGGCTCCAAGTTCACAGACTTTGGAGGAAAGCCAACGTTGTTTGGGCTTTAGGTATTTTGTATGGCTTTTCTTACTTCGCTAAGGTTGTGGGCAATACAATAACTTTCAAAACACATTTGATCTATAGTCGTTATTCATCATTTAAAAAAAATATCTCAAAAATATTTTATTTCCACAAGCATTGTACATTTGTATATATCTTGTAAATATTTTGTAAAATAATTTTTCTAACCCTTGTTTTGCAGCAACTAGGTTTGAGGTTTTATTTCAAATCTTTGAATATATTAGGGTTTTGCGTATTTTTATTTTTATTTGTACAAGTGAGATTCAAGCTATCCATGAAAATTTGTCAGGATTTTGAGCTAGATCTAGGCCCTTGAGGGTAAGATTTAGTCTCTATTTTATTTTCAGGGCCAGCGTTGAAGAATTTCGCAGTGAAATTGAGCAATTTTGAAGATCTGAAGTAAAATTCACTTTTACAAGGGTTTGAAGATTTTTCTTGGGCTTCTATGCCCAACATTGTCCTCTTTCTCCTTAGTCGTAGCCTATTCTTCTCCTTTGGGTGAGTCATTGGCCTTAATAGACCCTTTGAGCCTAGTCGTGGCCCTAAAAACCCTAGCCGCAAACCATTTTGGTCTCGTCCCATAAGGTTGCAACCCTTTGTGACCTCCTTCCCTAGCCGTTAGCTCTCCCAAGCCTTTTGGTTGCCCTTCTGAGGGCTTGTTTCCTTAGGCCACAGCCCCTGTGGCCTAAGGGCCTCTTTTTTGCCCTTCACTTCCCCTTCTCCTCCTCGGCCTCCCTCCTTTCCTCCTCGACTTGCCATTTCTCCACTTCGCTCAACCTTCTTCCCCTCTCGGCTTCTCTTGGCAACTCTCCTAACCCTTACAGCAGGCCTTGAAGGCCTTGCCCTAAAATTGCCCTAAAATTAATTCATGAATTGCTTAACACATAAAGGAATTAATTACATCTAGTGGGCGTTCAATTTTTGGCTCATTTCATGGTTTATCGCTAACTGTCATAAGTTTAACAAGGTCTAAAATATAACAGTCACATTGGCATTGAAGATCTAAGTCTCTTTTGAGTAATCATCATTGAAGAATCATTGGCTAATTATTCCAAGTGGATAAGTGCTCTAAATGTCATTAGATTTATGGTTCATATTGTGAATAGCATATATCTTGTGATTATTTAAAATTTTGGGCAATTGCACCTTGAATATATCTTGTACCTTGTTGGCGCTTGTAATAATTGGCACACTTCCTTGTGGTTGAGATTGTCTCTTATTTACAATTGTTAAGTACTTATTGTCATAGCTTAAAATTAATCATAACTACGTACTTAAAGGAACATTAAACAATCTTAACTCAAGAAGCACTCAACTCATCTCAATGTCACATGGTTCGGGTTCGAGTTTGGGTTCAGCAATGATTAGGTTTGGTTTGAGTTTGAATTTTTTGATGAGGTAAGAAATCAACACCAGTGAACATCAAAATTGTTATCACGGATACAGAAATTGCAAGGATGAATTTCAAGCTTGGGTTGTGACATGAGGTTATGAGTTTTGATCTGTAGACTTGGTCAATGGCTATGAGGTTCGATGAGGTTCATCAGACCTCAAAAAAAATTTAAGGTTCACCAAAATTTGAACCTCAAGATTAAAGTTCGACGAACCTTGTGACATAGACTCATCTTGCATCTCATCCTAGAGTTAGTCTTGCAATTATAACTTACCTCCAAGCATAAGCTTGGTTGATAGAGAGATAGGAACAACCTTTTATCTTTGCATGAGAAGTCTAGCCCCTATAGTATTTAAAATGGTGACCACGAAGTTATCAGAGCCACAATCTCTGTAGCGTGGGAGGCAACAAGCATGTTAAATTTCAAGGAGAGCGATCGCTAACCAAGCCCTTGCTTGCTTCACCTTGACTTCTCTCTGCCACTTACATTAGAGACTAGGCTCAATATAGATAAAGGTCAAGGAATACACTTAGTCAAGCATCTAATTAAAATAAATCAAGACTCTTGCATTTCACCTAGTTTGTAGGATTTGCACTTTATCTAGGATAGTCAAGCATCCATTAAGCAACGGTTATTCATCTGGACATTTGATCCTTAATTGATATAAAGCAATTTGTTGACTCCATAAAGAACCGGCCTCACATATAAATGTAATCAAATCTTTAAAACTTGCTAAAATTAAACAAGTGGCTAGGCCATTCAACCATGTCTCCCGGACTTGTTGGTTTCCAACTAGTTTTGCATTCTCTCATTTCATAGGGACCACCCCCCCATAGCCTGTTGTTGGGTAGCTGCCAGAACGGAGGAGTCAGGGATCAGAGTGACAACCCCCGAACTGAGTCACTATAGCACTATGTTTGTACAATCTAAGCGAGAACATTGATCAAGTACACCAACAACCCGATGAGTCGTTTGTATACTATAGCATCCACTCACTCTGCTCTCCTAGCATCCAGTTTGTGACTAGAGGCATGGCCATGGGCCTGCAATCCTACATATGAAATCTCTGGAAAATCTCTACAGTGTACTTCGCCTGTCCCACAAAAACATCACCATCACCCTGCCAAACCTCCAACCCAAGAAAATAGTGCATAAGTCCCATATCCTTCATCTCAAACTCCCTTACAAGGTCCTCCTTGCAATCTTGGATCAAGCTCTCCTCTCCAGTCAATATAAGATCCTCAACATAGAGAACCAGAATGAGCGGAAGTCATGTAACCATAATGTAGTATAGGTTGGCATCTACCTCACTCTTAGTGAAACCCAATCTTCAAAGATAGTTGTCAATACAAGTGTACCATGCTTGAGCCTAAAAAGAGCTCTCTAGCCTACACACGTCTTTGTTGAACTGCTCAAACCCCTCTGGCTGCTCCATATAAATCTCCTCCTCAACCACTCCACTGAGGCATGTTGTCTTCACGTTCATCTAGATCTTCCAACCCATCTGAGTTGCAAGTGCCAGAATAGTCCTGATGGATGAATACCATGCTACTAAGGCAAAGGTCTCATCATAGTTTATTCCCTCAATCTGTGAGAAGCTCTTTGCCACAAACTCGGCCTTGTACCTCTCCACACTCCCATCTGTGCCACACTTCACCTTGTACACCCGTCTCGATCCAACTAATGATTTTCCCTCAGGCCATGGCACAATCTCCCATACATCATTCTTCATGATGGAGGAATATTCCTCCACCATGGCATCCTGCCAAACCTGTTGAGAAGTTGCCTCCTTGTAAGAAGGCGGCTTAGTGTCCACCAACTTTGTCATCAATGTCATATAACCTTTATACCTCTATGGCTATTTACTCTCCCTGAACATGGTGCTAGGGGCATCAACCTACTTTCGGGCCTCCTAAATCAACCTCTTGGCCCACTTGGCCTTCTTCCTCCCTATGTTGGAAGTCTTTGGCTGAGTATATGTTTGCTCTTAGACTAGTCTCTCCTCCTCATTCTGCGAATGTTGCACAACTCGTACTCGTCTTAGACTCATCTGACTATTGACTCGGTGACTCGTATAAGACTCTACAAATACAAAAAAAAATTAAGAAGAATATTATCTCAAAAAAAAAGTATGAATTTTGAGTGGGTCCACAGGTCTTATGCGGGTCCTATGCAGGTCACATGCGAGTATTCATAGGTTCAATACAAGTTGACGGGTTCTATGCGGGTTTGGAAGAGTACGGGTAGAGACCGTGGGTCCTATGCGAGTGACTTGGCTTGCTATAGAACCTGTCAAGACCCGCAGGTCTTATAAGAGTCATGCCACACTGCATTCTGCTATAGATCCTGCTTTATGGTTCTCTTGTCACCTGGTTGAGGCTCGCTCTATGGTTCTGATTGTGGCTCCTGCTTGGGAGCGAGTAGATCCTCCTCAGAACTGCAATTTGCTCACGCTCCAAGGAATCTCTCAAAGCCTCATCCTTGTGGAATCTCACATCCTACCTAAGAACCATCTTCCTTAGTCCTGGAAGATACACCCTGTATGCCTGAGTTGCCTCATTGTATCCCACAAAAATTCTTTTTTCTATTGTGGTAGCCAACTTATTCCTACTATCCTTGGACACATGACAGTGAACCTTTGTGCCAAAGATCCGAAAGTGTGAAACATTAGGCTTCTTGCCTATGAAAGCCTCCTCATATGTAACCCGCCCATGTGTGGATTCTTGTTTTGCAAAATACTACAATGTTGCATGCCTCTACCCACAAGAACATAAGCAATCCCTGATCATGCAACATAGCCTTGGTCGCTCCAACAATAATGCGGTTCTTTCTCTTAGCCACTCATTATGTTGAGGGCAATGTAGCACGACTCTTATAAGACCCAAGAGTACTTGCAGCTCTTGTCGGGTTCTATAGCAAGACGAGTCACTCACATATGACCTGCAGTCTCTACCCGTACTCATCCAAATGCGCATAGAACCTGTCTACTCATATTGAACCCGTGAAGACCCGCATAAGACCCGTGGACCCACTCAAAATTCATATTTTTTTAAATTTTTTTTGAGATCATATTATTTTTTTAAGTTTTTTTTTTTGTATTTTGTCGAGTCTTATACGATTCTATACAAGTCATTCCCAAGTCTTATACGAGTCGTCAAGTCAATAGTCAGACAAGTCTTATACGAATACGGGTCATGCAACATTGGCTGAGGGTTATGAGATGCTATCAACTCTCTCCTAATGCCTTCCTTCGCACACAACTCCTTGAAGGCATTGGAGACATATTCTCCACCATTGTCCCTTCTCATTACCATAATCTTCTTCCTTGTCTGGTTTTCAACTAAGGCCTTAAACTCCAAGAACTTGGTTAAGACCTCATCTTTCTTTTTCATATAGAATAATATCCAAGTTTTACGAGAATGATCATCAATAAAAATAAGTTAAATAACATAATACTTGTGTCTCATGATTGATGGAGAAGAGAAGGTCCCGCACACACCTAAATGCACTCGCTCCAAAATTCCTTTGGCTCTATTGTCTTGACCCTGGAAAGAAGACTTGGCATACTTGCCAAGCATGCACCCCTTGCACACTCCACTCTTGTCAAAACTGCATGTCGAAAATCCTGTGGCAATCTACTAAAGAATTTTCAGTGTCCCATGCGAATGTGCCAAAGCTCTCCAACATCCCTACTCTGCTCACATCATGCCTTGTTGCTCAAGGTTGCGCAAGTCTCTACCTGCAACCTGTAGAGGTTCCTCATCCTCACACCTACCTGCTTGTCTATCCCATAAGCTAGATGCTTGAGGTATGCCTTACCTCTGGAAGATGACATCATATCCCTTGTCCTCAAGGGTTGCTACTGAAACCAAGTACTTCTTCAACCCTAGAACATAGAGAACATCTTTGAGATGGAGACAACTCCTAAACTCTCTCTCAAAGCTAACAGTACCAACTCCCTTGGTTGCATACTTGTCATTATCTCCAAGCTCGATATGAACCTACATATCCTTCTCCTCCAACTGGTTCCTGATCATGTGGAAAGAGGCACTTTAATCAATATACCATATGTTGTTGCTCACTGAGCTTGCCATGCAAGCTATCAATGAGAAATCTTTCTCAAACTGAGAAGCAAACCTATGCTCATTAGTCGACACCATCTTCTTCCAATTTGGACACTTAGTAGCGTAGTACCCAAACTCATGGCAATGGAAGCACTTGACTTTAGTTAGATCCTTCTTCTTGTCACTCTTTTGATTGGTCTCACCCTTCCCTTTGCCTTTCTTGTCCTTGGCTTTACCTGCAAGAGCAAAATTTTCTTCTTCATTCTCAACATTCGACCCCTTGCCAATGTCGCTAGTAGGACCCTTGACAAGAGTGAGCCTGAGCTCCTCCTGAGTGAAATCACTCCACAAGGATTCCCAATTTGGTAGCTTGCATCATCCAGTTATTCCCTGAACAAAAGTTTGTCATTCCTTGGTAAACCCGTTTATAGTTGTCTGCACCAACTCATTGTCTTCTGGTTTCTCTCCTATAGTTGCAAGCTCATCTCGGATTCCCTAAATTCTGGTGAGATAGAAAGTTACATTCTCACCCTTCTACATATTGGTGGTCCTCAGCTTCTCCTTGAGAATCATTTTACGATTCTCAGATGGATCTTGGTATAGCTTCACAACGACATCCCACATGTCCTTTATCGTATTCTTATCTACAAAATGTGAAACTACATGATCTCGAACTCCATCGAGGATCATCTTCTTTGCCTTGGACATATCCTTCTTGTACTCATGGAAATGGATAGGATCTGTCAGTACAACTATGACAGTTCTCACGAACTCCTTCGAACCAAGCTCATCCAATAGAAAGAGCATCTTAACCTTCTAAACACCAAAGTTAGAGACTCTGTCAAGTCTATCATGATCTCTAAGACCTATTTTGCCCATCTAAACAAAAACTAAAAGTCAGAAGTCTTCTTCTCATGTTAAGCTTTCTCCCAAATCTGAGATCTGTGTTGTGGTTTATTCTGCTCATTGCTTTGATACCATCTAGAAATACACAAAATTTTGCAACTGCTAATATGAAAATTTTGAAAAGTAGTTTCTTTTTGTATAAACACGGAGTTTTTCTACTTATTTTGCACTGGAATAGGAATAGAAAACAATACACCATCACACAATTCAATAACACAATCTTTCTAGGGAACACAACTCGGAAAACCCTCTATTTGATTGAGAATTTTATTCATAAAAGAATGAGCAATAGATTTCTTACAAAACACTCTTGTTTCAATAGAGAATACAATGATCTCCTTGCTTGAACTAAGCTTGAAACAATCTACAAGATCCGTGATCCCTATGCCTTCTTGCCTTGCCTGGATGAGCTCTAAAATCCCTGCGCAAATCCTTGAAATAGTCTCCTATTTCCTAGCGCATGAGGAGCTCCCATTTATTAGGAAATTCCTCCTAATTTCTAATGCATTCCCAAGGCAAATTCTCCCTCTATCAACTCGCACAAGCCTCCTTCACGCACTATCCCACAAGCTCACACACAAAACTAGTGCATATAATTATAATTACAATTTTGCCTTCACTCCTCCTTTTAAGAAATTCGAACGGCTAAATTTGGCAAATTATATTGTAGGAAACTGATTTTGTGATTGATGAGTTAACTAAGTTAAACTAACTCAGGCAACTCGTCTCATTTCAATTCTAGAACTTGAGATTCTGTGACTTGTCCCTTTCGCAAATTAACTCGCACGAGAAGACAATAAACTCAACCTTCCACTTCAGCACATCACTTACTTGACTCATAACTCGTCCTAACTTTTAGGAAACTCGAGCATGCTAAGAAAAACTCTTTGTGGTCCCTTTGAGTAAGGCACAAATCAAGGAACCCTTCCTCACTACTATTTTCAACACAATACCGTAAATATGCAGCCTTTATGGCAATGCCTCTAGCCAAAAGTATCTGGATCACCTATCAAAAAACTCAAATTAGGAAACCCTAGTTCTACAAACCTTAGGGAAATGCCATAAGCCAAAAAATTGTTGCTGAAAAGTCAGATCTGGAAGCCCTTATTCCGCAGTCACAAAGAAATGATGCCACTAGCCAAAAGTCTCCAAATTATTGTAAAAAAATGGAAACCCTAGTTCCGCAGTGACAAAAAGGTAAAGCGACCAAACAAAAAGTCTTCAAAACAACTATTGAAAAATGTTGAAATAATCAACAAGAAAACCTTGACATTGGGCACAAAATCTTTGTAATTGTGCAAAAAATAGGCACGGAAAACCCTAATAAAGTGCCTTTCTAATGATCAAAACACAATGAAACAACCTAGATCTTTCTCCAACTAAGGTTTCTTCCACATGGCAAGTCTGGTGACAAATATATCAGCATGAATAACCATGAAAAAAACTTGAAGACACCAGCAAATAAGCAAGGAAAGACCAAACGTACTCTTATACCATGTTGAGATCATTAACAAAAAGAGGGGACTTAATGGAACCAAAATGCCATCCCCAAAACCTACAATAAAAAGAAAAAGAAAAAAACAACACTAAAGAAATGCGCTAAAGCTGCGCCAAAAGGTGTGCTAGAGAGTGAGGCCCAAGCATAAGCATGTTATATGAGATCCACAAATGTACATAGAAGAGAAAATATGCCACCCACAAAAGGATAACAGAGAAGTAATGCATATAGGCTTAAAACACTTGTATTAGAGAAACTTAGCTCAATAATCAAAATGATGATTTACAAATGAGGTTTGAATAGTGTATAAATTCAAGTAAGACATCCTTCCAAGAGGGGTTATGGGCATGCATAAGTAGGGTTCACTCCTCAAGAGGGTTATTAAGCATACATATCAATGTTGACTAGGGCAATCTTAACCATAACCTGGTGATACAATAAATTAGCAACACAATAATAGTTGATCGTAAGAGAATGTGAAGATTACACCGTTCTTAACAGCAGTTCTGCAATCACAAAACACTGTGATGCCACAAGCCAATAGCCTCATATCAGTGTTGAAAATAAGTAAATAATATAATCTGAAACTCTAGTTTTACAGACACAAAGAAAACAGTGATGTCACCAGCCAAAAAATTCAAATCTGCCCAAGGAAAAAACACTGAAATAGATAAGCAGGGAAGCCCTAATGCTGGGCGTCCCAATCCTGTGAAAGACATCTCAAGACAATGTATAGAACAGACTCAAACAACCTCAAATAAGGTCCCTTTCTCCACGAATAAAACAACCATGAAAACACTGACAAATACTCATTTAAGTTGGCCCATCTTCACTGCAATAGCTAATCAAAAAAGATATCAGCATAAATGGTGCAGAAGAAACCTTGACTAGCATTAAAACAGGTAAGGCCAGTTCAGACCAGCTCTAATACCATGTTGAAAAACATAAGACTCTAAGAGATAGAACATTGAATGAAACCAACCAGCAAAACCTAAACCTTGCAAAAAACAAGGAGAAAACAGCAAGCTCTAGCAAATCATTTTAGTGTAAATTCACTAGCAACAGAAATAACAAGAGAGCTAGGGTTGATCACAAGTAAACTAGAGAAAGAACCCATAACAGTGTTGTTACTGACAAAACTAGCAGAGTTGCTAAGTTCGTGTACACCCACTATGATTGGCACGCAAAAGAAACGGACACATTGTCACTTCGGCCCAAATCCCCACTCTTTAAACCCATCTTCCTCCAGAAAGGCTATGGGAGGATTTCCATTCGATACTTCACCCAACCAAGTAAAGATTTTTCCTTAGATGGGGTCTAAGGGTGAGGTGGAGGAGTTAATTGTTTATTGTCCTGTTGGTTTACTTTGTAAAATCTGTAGAAAATACTTGTAACCAGCAATATATAACACTGAAACTCAAGAAATATATTGGTATAATCAGTCAAAATGAATGTATTAAAAAAATAAGCCCGCAGAGATTTGGCCTTGTGGCCAGCGAATGCTCTGCTAAGTCGTCTGTGCCGCTGTGCAGGTCACGAGTTCGAGTCTCGTCTTAACCGAGGGCCGTTCTTGCAGGCTGGGTGGTTCCTCCTAGAGGTTATAGTGGCAGCCGGTGGAATTCAACACCGTGTAACATGAGTACGATACCACCGCCGTTGCCGATTCCGCTAGTCAACAAAAAAAAGAATGTATTAAAAATATGCTAACCAAAAATATGAAGTTATTTCTGTGATTGGAGTGTTGGTAGGAGAGGTTCTAGTGTTAATTCATTTGCAATTCTGCGACTGCAGACTGTAAAATCTGCAGAAAAACGCAGAGATGATAACATATTCCCCCTGAAATGACCACCTAAGAAGTGCGAAACCACTCTATATCCAAGGTTTAGGGGTGGGGAGGCTAAGAGATGTTAGATTGACCCTTTAGTATCCTCCAAAGCTTTTAACCAGCAGCAAATTGTATTCTACTTTTGGATTTAATAGACAGGATTTATCTCAAATTATCTTGTTTACCTTTCATTTACAGAACCTAAAAGTCGTTATTTCGAGTTGTTCTTGGTTTAAAACCCTTGCTGGAAATCTTCTGGGCATAGCACCTAGGGGGATTCAATTCCACGACTCCATAAATTCGATTTCCAGCTGGAAATCGAATTTATGGAGTCTTGGAATTGAATGAAGATTTCCAGCAAGGGTTTTAAACCAAGAACAACTCGAAATAACGACTTTTAGGTTCTGTAAATGAAAGGTAAACAAGATTATTTGAGATAAACCCTATCTGCTGGTTAAAGGCTTTGGAGTGATCCTAAAGGGTCAATCCAACATCTCTTAGCCAGCAAGCTGGAAATTGAATTTATGGAGTCTTGTTGGAAATTGCAATTTGCTGCTGGTTAAAGGCTTTGGAGTGATCCTAAAGGGTCAATCCAACATCACTTAGCCAGCAAGCTAGAAATTGAATTTATGGAGTCTTGGAATTGAATCCCCCTAGGTGCTATGCCGAGAAAATTTCCAGCAAGGGTTTTAAACCAAGAACAATTGGAAATAATGACTTGTAGGTTCTGTAAATGAAAGATAAACAAGATAATTTGAGATAAAACCTATCTATTAAATCCCAAAGTAGAATATTTACTCGTATGCTGTTGGGGACCTTGAAAAACTTGCAGATCTATTACACTACAGCAAGGAAAAGTACAGATCTGCAACAGAAAACTTAACATACGATGAAATATGTATGCAATAACTAGCTCAAAAATTAGTATATTAACCCTTGGTTAAGATAGAACTTTATTGCTCGGATTTTGTTTCTGACCCTTTCTCTCCCGTCCTTGGCCGGTTTTCTTGAAAATGAGGAAAAAATATCCCTGCCATTCAGCTGCCTTTCCGTTCTCAGTGTCTGGATCAAAGCCCTTAGTTTCGGTTGTGATTCCTGATGAAGTGGTTGGTGCTCACTCCTCTCCTGTTGCCCCTGAGGGTGATGGGCTGATTTTTTCTGCATCACTGGTGGCCAACTCATCGGCAGTTTTTCATTTGACTGCTTCTTATGGTGTCGGTTCCTGTCAGACATCATCAAAGTCCTTTCGCGATATAGTAAAAGCAACAGACCGCAGTTCCTCTCTGACGTTTAAAATGATCCCTGTTAGTGAGGGTCCCGCGGTTGAAGTTGTTGCTATGCGAGATGAGGCTCTCAGCGAAGCTGAGTTTTTTCTAAAGAAGGCTTAATCGGCAGATTTATTGGGCTTTGGCCTAAGCTAGTTGACCTCCACTCATGTATTAACGAGCATTGGAAACCCCTCATCTCAGTTGATCTAAATATTTAGCCTCTGGCTAGAGGTTTTTTCATCATCATTTTCAACAAAGTTGGTGATAGAGCGAGGATTCTTGAAGCTGTTCGTTGGTTTTGGGGTTGTGTGGGTCTTTTTTGCAGCCCTGATTACCCTCTTTCAGCTTCAATCACTACTGCTCCTGTCTGGGTAAGGCTCTCCTAACCTCCCTTTGCATTTGTGGAACCTTGCATCTCTAACTTCAATCAGTATTAGGTAATGTCCTAGGCAGATTTCATTGTCATAGTGAAGACACAAGACTTTATCTCAAACCCACATATGCTCGCATATTTGTGGATAGGACTTCAGCAAGGGTTTCCCTGCTGAGATTACGCTAACTGGTCCCGAATTCTCCCGCGTTCAGCCCTTGGACTACAAAAATGTTTCCTTCCACTGCAAAGGCTGCTATGAGATAGGTCGTTCCCTCGATACATGTCCCAAAGTAGGTAAATCAAAGTCAAGATTCTATTCTCATAAGCCAAAATGGTAGGCGGGTGCATCTTTCAATCATTATTGAATATCCTTGGAGGCTCCTTCTTCAGCTTCTCACAATATGAGTAGTGCTCAGAAAGGTTTAAAAATCTCTGAACCATCGGATGGAATTTCTCAAGCTTCACATGTTACATCCGAAATCCCTGCAAAGGTTTCTAATGTTGAGGTGGTCTTGAATAATGCAAAGCCTGGTAGCGCTTCCCCTTCCTCTTGAGAAACAGACCCCAATGCCAAACTCCATCACCTTGGACAAAAGCAAAAAATGTTGTTGATCCTCCAAAGCTTGTGTCCTCTCCTGTCAACAATGGGAATCTGGTCTCATGGGCAGACCAAGCGGAGACAGTTCTTTCCCCTCAGGAATGCAAGGCAGGTTTCAATAGCCAAGTATCATTAAGCAAGGGCAACATTATTGAAACAGCAGAAAATGGAGATTGGATCCAAGTCAAAAGAAAGACAAAGCATTCTCCAGGAAAGATGAAAATGCAGCCAAAAAATAACAATTAAATAGGAAAGATGAAAATGCAAAAGCATATGGGTCTTAGGAGTTTTCTGGAAAATTTTCAAATGGAATACTTTCAATCAACAAGTAGTATGTGAAAGCCTTGTTAGATTCTGGGTTGTTCCTGCGTGTTCTTGCCCGATTCTAAAAAGCTTTTTGGATTATCTGATCTCTGGAAATGTAATGTTTTTGGGGCTTGACCCCATCTTTTATTAATACAATCTTTTAGCCATTTCCTTGGAAACAAGGATATAACTTTATTTCCCACAACTCCAAGGAAAATAAACTAATTTTTAATGATAAAACTTATATAAATCAGCTAGTTAATTATCCTAAACTAAACAAATAAATAAAATAAAAAATGACTTTTAATATATGAAATGATTTTTATAGATGTCTTACCTTGTACCACAACAAATCACATCAAGATTTCGGGTTACAAAACACACTTGCACTTAAGTCGACCTTGCACTTTGGCAGTGAGGCGAGCTTGGTCTCGAAAGAGAATATTGACCCCACCTTTGTCTTAAAACCAGTGTTGTGAAAATCGCGATTTAATGAAAAAATCGCAATTTTTTCACCTTGCCAATCAAATCACGATTTTTATACGAAAAAATAGCCTAAATTTTTTTTTGCCGATTTTTTCTTAAAAAATCGTGGGGGGTCGGGGCAGCACGATTTTATAAACTTTTAACTTTAAATATTAAAAAAAATGAAAAAAAATGAATATTTTTGTACCAAACGATTTTTTCCCGATTTTTCCGATTTGTTCCCCGCGCCGATTTAATCCCGATTGTGATTTTCACAACATTGCTTAAAACTCTACACACCTTTCAAATCCAACTAGAGTGGCCCCTAGCATGGCATCTCTAATCTTTGGATCAACTATGTGATGGAAAATTACATGATCCTTCTCCCGATTGAAGCTATCTCCTAGAAGAGTGACCCACCCACAACAAAGAGATCAAGTGGACTAGCATCTAGTTTACCTCTTTCGCGTGGCTATGTAGCCCCTCAACAGATTGTTCCTCCAACTGTTGTGTATTCTTAGTTAGTGTGAATTATTTTAAATTATACTAGGATTACAACAATAGCCAAGAAAATACAAGATCGTCAAAGCCAACCCACACAGCGCTTGCACAAAGGTATGCAAAAAGAGTTCTTTATTATGGCATATGATCTCACAAAACAACAACATCACCTAGAAGAGAGCCTGGTCTTCATAGTTTTTCTTTAATAGCTATATAATGGCAAGTTTGACTCTCTCTATAGGAAAATAGTTTACTTGTCATCCACATGTCGAAGACTAAGACTTTTGATAAAAATATTTGTATTACATTGACTTTGCCCACTTAAGGGTTCAAGTTCGCTCACAAAACATTTGAGAGGCCAACATTCCTTTGCAATGTCCCCGAAAGACCAACAAATGAAGAATAGTAACCTTTGGAAGCTCAATGTTCCACTTGGAAGCCCAACGCTCAACTAGCTTGAGGCTCGACTTGGTCTATGCAAATTGACTTGGTTGAGGAGGCATTCAATTCAGTTGAGGAGAAATCTCTTGACCTTCCAAGAGTTAAATTTCTGTCCACTTGGAAGTCCAACGCTCAACCCCAACAACGAGCTTGAGGCTCAACTTGGTTGAGGAGGCATTCAATCCGGTTGAGGAGAAATCTCAACTTTCCATCAGCTAATTTTTTGTCCACTTGGAAGCCCAACACTCAACCCCAATAGCTAGCTTGAGGCTCAACTTGGTTGAGGAGGCATTCAATTCGGTTGAGCAAAAATCTCTTGACTTTTCAACAACTAAATTTGTTTCCACTCACCAACACCTTTTGGTCCATAGTATCCCAACATTCTATTTTCACTTCCACAAAGGCTAGTTGAAGGCTCTAACAACTAGTTGAATTGACTTTAAAGGATTAGTAAAATCAACCTTGTCACCTTTTTGTTTGATCTTCAATGCCTTAATGAATTTGACAATTGTGCCACTTGGGTTCATTGTAATTTGGCCTAATTTCCCTTGGCCTTGTGTTGGATCTCTATTGCCCATGAGATTTTGGAAAAACTGGGACTTGGGTTGTGTTCCTCTTCTTCTATCAGACACTTTTGACTTAATGCACGTCCAACATTGTGCACTACTGCCCTTATTTTTCCATCTAGAAACTTATTATACGTGTTAACCACCTATAACTTCACAATGTCTTCATTGTTTAGAAAAATTTCAACAAGGAATGTCATCTCCTCATCAAAGTTAGCATTTTGGGACCAAGTTGACTTTTTGATTTCCAGGACCACTTGAACTAGAAAACGTGAACTACCTCAAGAAATGTGAAAAGTTGACTTTGTGAGATTACCACATTGAGAATTGTCTGGGAGATACCACACCAAGGCCAAGGCGACATACATACTCAATAGACATATAACCATGCGGTGAAACATAAGTGCACCCTAATGTGAGTTGGATGAACCCATACACCGGTGATCGCCCCCACATAATCTCAAGTTCCCACAAACTATGAGTCCCAAATAAGCCCATCCAAGGCCCTCCAATCTTATCTAGGAAAAAAGGAACCAAAGATGTACCCAAAGGGACCGACCAAACACAAGGTCTAGGACACTTAATATAGCGCTTCACATGGTTATTACAAGGCTTTAACTTGTGACATTGGGCTTACAATGGTAATAAATTTATTGAAAAAATGTATGTGTACCCCGGCAGACATGAGGCATAACAAGTGCCATAGCGAGAAAGATAACAAAGCAAAATATCAAGCAAGAACAAGAAGGCCCAAAAGTATATGATATTGGTGCCTATAAGCTAGAAAATGAATAAGTACGGTACAATATACATGGTGTCTATAGGCCAAAAACTACATCAATAGATCACCATAAGATAATATTCCAAATAAGAGGTGAGTTGTGTATTTAATAATTTTAAACAATTAATCAAAGTCTTTTGGTATTCTTGATAATGATGATTACCGTCAGAAGATGTTGGACCACCTCCATAATAGCAGGAGCTACAAGAAACTCAACAAGGATCCCCTGAAGAAGATTTCCAAAAGTGTGGCTATTGTTATAAAGGCTAGTAGCTCGGTCAGCTCATTCAATCATAAGCTTATAGAAAGTTTCCCTCTTACCCCCAAAATCTATCGCCTACCAAAGATTAATAAGGAAGGGGCTCCTCTGAGACCCATTGTCAACACGATAGGAGGACCAACTTATCTTCTTGCTAAATATTTAGCCCAGAAGCTTAAGCCCCTTGTTAGCCATATAGAATTCTTCGTCAAGAATCTGCATCGTTTGTCAACGAGTTAAAGAGTTTCAAGCTTGATCCAGATGACAAGCTTGTGAGCTTTGATGTGGTCTCCCTCTACACTAATATCCTTATCAACGAGGCCATCGAAGTCATCAAGCCATTATGAATCCTAATACGGCTAATTTAGTTGGTATCTAAGATACCAGATTCGCTCTACAGGGGGCATGAATCCCGAATCCGTCGAATCCGACACGATTCGGTACGGATTCATGTCCTTTTTTGCTGACACGTCGTGTCCTTTTTTCCTACGTCGTGTCAGATCGTGTCCCGAAAATGCGAATCGTGTCTGGGTCTTTTGGAACGAATCCAGTTAAAATCCGAATCGTGGCTGGGTTTTTTGGTTAACGAGTCCGTCTAACACTGCGCGGGTTAAAAGTCGGGGGTTTGCGGGCGGAGTTCATAACTTTATGTGAGCACACTGAGCAGTGAGCACTGAAGTCCGCTGGGAGAGAGAGCAGATGCACGTCGTCGATGCACCTACCAGAGCCATCACTACAGCTACGGGCTACCACACTAGTCTCGGCCCTCCAGGTAAGCTCGTTAACTTCATTCATGCCTTGCGGCCCGCTGGTTCGTTTCCATCCTCAGTGCTCACAAACGAGCCTACAAATAACAGTTTAAACTTTAAACTTTAATTGCTTTAAGCCTTTAACAGTCCTGCGCGGATAACTGTATACTGTATATGAGTTTACATTTACAAGTTTATGATTTATGGGCTGCTTTAATCATAAGGTACAAATCCTGCCACTGTGGCAACTGAGCCCTCTTTACAGTGGAAGCCCCTTTAAACTTCGTATTATACAATGGACAGACTTCGGCTTCAGAGTAACAGACTCCCCCATTGTTATTCTATAGAACATACCATTGATATTTAAGTAGAGCAGAAATGAGACGAAGGTATTATTCAAACTTTATCCAATCTCAGAAAAAGATCATTGAAACAATTTGTTGGACTTTAGGTACCCTTCTTTAACGATGATCTAAGTGAAATAACCGTCACAGTTTATCATATCAGGAGGACCTCTTCGAAGCTCAGAAACATCACAAATAAGGTCACTATTTTTCTCAGAATTTTCTATAGCTCCGCACATCCAATTAGGCAATAGAATACTCAGTTTTGTTCGAATGCCTGTTGTAGGACAGCAGCCAGGATTAGCATTTCATTCTTACAGTGATACCACAATAATTCCAGCAATACTTCACTGTTTTCAGAGTATAGGAATCAAATCAGCCAATCTTCCACGGCACTTATGAACTCAGATCATAATAAATTCTAAGCTGCCTTAACTCCACCAGGCCAAAGGATTTGGGGTTCTTATTCTGACATATAAATCATTTTATGTCACTATGACACCTCAAAGTCAATGCAAGGATCTTAAAGGGAAACATCTCCTTCTATATGCTTATGACAATGATACAGTCTGAACTTTGAAGCTTGATTGGATAAGACAGCTAAATATTCCTCTGAAAATATCTTAAAATTACTTAAAAAATTACAACAGAGATTTGATCGATCAAAGAGCATTGAGGGTTTGTTTTATTGGCTGCAGCCTGCAAGAAATTTAACAGTTTAGTTCTAATATATAGAGATTTAAACTAACGTAACTAACCCTGAGAGATCACTGTAACTGTGTAACGCAATGAATTGTATTACAAAGGGAAACAGCCAATCATGTTCAGTAAATTAAAGCATTTGCTTGCCGCTTTAAATTGGTTGCTGGATACCGAAGTATAGTTTGAACTTTGTAGTTTATTCAATGAATTATTTACAAGCTCATAACAGAACTCATATTTTAATGGATGAACAAGAGACTGACCCTTAGAACCTGTCACTAATGAAGCAGTAATAACTTCATAACAGGAAGCCTTGTTGAACCTTCCATCAATAGTGATATGTTCATGGATATCAATATTTCTGCCTGTAAATAATTGTTAAAAATACAGGCATATTACAATTTTTATGCACAGTTTACAATTTTTTTACAGCAGTTTGTTCATTTTTTAATTTTTTTTGCATTTTTTAATTTTTGACAGCAGTTTGTACATTTTTTTTTTACAGGTTGTCGTTGAGGTAACGCCGTGGTCGGTAACAGTGTTCATGGCTCAATCAAAGGCAGTAGTTAGGGGGCAAAGGAAGGGCAAGAATGTCATGGGTAGAGATGCCCTTCCTCCCCCAATATCATCAAAGTCTGCTGCAAGTAATGTTGAGGGAAGAGGACTTAAAGACAATGATAAATATCCATTATGGAAATATGTCACAAGAGAGGATGGGCCAAACAAAAAGGGAAAGGGAGGAGGCAATGTGCA
>APFE031469966.1:0-47967 GCA_000404065.3 Pinus taeda
AAAATATGACAGTTACAGTGCGAGTCTTTACTCAGAGAAATTGCTGGAAAGGAAACTGACCAACAACTACTACTACCAACCAACCAACCCTTTACAATATCGCTTCGGGTGGTATTTATAAACAAAATATCAGGAAAGGCATCATTACAAGTGACCTTGACAGGTCTGCTTAGAACTCTTCAAAAATCTAAATGCTGTTGGAAATAAATGCAAGTAAATCTTTTTGGCTGCGCTGGGGCAGCTGAATCAGAACAGGTGACGAGGTGGCCCTTGGGGACCAGATGCGGTGCTGCTGAAGTGAATGTGCTTTAGGGCTGTAGTTCGGCTTTGGTGAGAATTGAATGTGCAATTATTATGACTTGAGAGCTTCAAGTAACTTCGCTTTCCTTCTATGGATCTGCTGGAAGATATTCAAATTTCTCTTGCTTTGGGCTGCTGCTCAAGATATTCTCTGATACACTTTGCCGCTACATTGATGATTTCCGCCATCGACTGATACTCTTTGACATGCTTGAAGCCTGCTGATTTGATCTGATACACTTTAAACTCGGTGAATGATCTGCTGTTGTTTCCAAACCGGATCCTTTGGCACGTTTAGGCGATTTTCGGGCTTTTTCGGCGCGCAGTGGGCTCGGCAATCAGAAGATTCCCTGAAGATTCCTCGAAATGGAGCTCCGAAGTGCGATTTTTCTCCTTGCGCGAAGCTTTTTCGGCTTTTATGGCTGCTGACGTAAGCACTGCGTCGGCTGTACGACGGATGATGTCATCAGTGGGTCCCTGGTACAGCGCGACATGGTGAGGTACTGGATGAACAGTTGGTGAAGAGGTTCCGATGCGATATCACGTCGACGGGGAAAGAGGGGGGTCATTGGGTTGGACATTGGGGCTTGCGACTACCGATATGCGATATCGCGATATCGCATCGGCGGAGGGGGAGGGGTGAACAAAGTGGACACTCGGCGTTTGTGATCGCCGATCGCCGATTTCGCGATGTCGCATCGGCGGGGAACGGATGGTCATTGTTTTGCATGAATGTGAGATGGCGAATTTTGCGATGCGAAAACGACTTTGAAGGGAAAAGGTAAGTAAGTGGGTGTGAAGGGCTTTTGAAGTTTCGGAAGGGGTCCGATTACTTCGGGGGAGTTGTATACTTAGGAAGGAGTCCATAGTATGTGGAAGGTGGTTTCGGAGGCTGGGTTCTTGCTTAGTTTCTGATAAACTTAAACAATTCCCGGGACTTGCTATGGTTATTTTTCAACCAAGGGAAGGGATATTACATAGGGGAATTTACTTAATATTAATGCGGGGACAGGAAACGTAGGGAGCTAGATAATAACATTAGTGGTTAATATGGAGATGATAAGAAAGCGCTAAGTTTCGGAAGAACTTAGGCTGTTGCAGGGGGTATGACCATACTTCGGGAGAAGATATGGAACAACTTTGAGTAAAGCAGATCTTTACTCAATCGGAGTGATGAAGATGATGAACTTAAGAGGTGTCAAGCAGATCTTGACCTCTTTTGGGGATGTTAGTTAGTGATCGGGGGGAAAACATAGAAGGGAAGTTAGTTATACCTCATTTAAGCCTTTTTGCTTGAAAAACTTTGCTGATTATGTTCTGCATGATATGATGCCTGCAAACTTGGAACTTGTCAGCAATTCAACAGCCTCAGAACTACCTACCCAGCCTACTTTCCTAGCATTTTTTCTTCTTTTGCTTGGGGGTGCACTTAGAATTGCAAACCCATCATACATTTTCTTTTGATGCTTTCCTATCTACATACTACCCTTATTTCTTCCAGAGCCCCGATTAAACTGTTGGACTCTTCTATTTCTCTACCTATCTAAGAGTCTGCCAAGATTAAACTGTTTGGACAGACTTACAATCTCTATATTCTAAAACAAGAAATTTAAACCTAGGGAGACCAAGATTAAACTGTTTGGACCTCCCTTTAGCTAAACGTAGCGATACCGGGATAACTTTACAAAATTTGAAGGCAATTGAGTGAACTTGAAGTAGCCTTCTTCATTTGGAGACTGTTTGAGCAAATATGGAGCATTGCAGCAAGCAAAGTACAACATATTTGGCATGTGAAATGCCAATCATGAAAAATGAATACCTGTTGCAGCAGGAGCTAACAGATACCAAACTTGATCCAGATCTCTTCAAATATCAGAATTAACCAAGATCATTTACTTCTGTGATGTTAGTAGAATTGCATATGAAAGAGTATCTAACAACCACATGCGCATACTTCTAAGAAGAAGAAACATAAAGACAACCATAAAATCAAGAACACAAACTCATTGATAACAGAGTTCACCCAGTGTGGGTTACATCTTCGAGCCCAATGTCAAGAGTGGGGAGGCCACTTCATTAAATGTTGCAAGGTGATAATGAGTACATGGTACATTCTTAGTCATTACAAGGATAAATTACCTTAATCAAAGTGGCATGTCTCCCCACGATATGTTCTCAGGAACTCTCACTCATATGGTAAAATTCCCTCCTTCAGCATGACAAGCTAATAAATTCTCACATGATGTGTCATACAAGCATCCTTTGAACATAATAGTAACAAGGATCTCAACAACAAAACATCATCTCAGCAAAACAAAAGAAAGAGATAACATAACTGCATCATATACCTCCATTTTCGGAGATGGCCGGAAAAATCAAAACTTTGTTGCCAAAATGGACATAATTGTTGAATTTGTGGTGCAAAATCGTGTTAAACGACTATAAAATTGGCCCCTTTCTGACACTACCAAGATCTGGATCCCTAGGAATCTCATAGATTCCCTCAAAGATTCCTTCTTAGAGATGGCTGAAAAATATGCTGTTCGGATGAAATTTTTTAGCACACCACTATGCTCCTTGTGAAATTCAGTGAAAAATGACTATAAAGTCGACATCATTTTGCCTCTGTCAAAAATCAACCTCCAAGGGAATCTTTTAGATTCCTCAAGATTATGCAAATATTCCTTTCTGCGGACTCCCTGAAAATGGAGACGTTGGCTAGAGAAATGGATTGCACGATTGGACTCCTGGCGAGAATGCGTGAAAAAATGACTATAAACTTGTCCAATTTTGACACTGGCACCTCTAGCCCCCTAAGGGAACCTTCTCAGCATCTAATAAGATTCCTCGCTCATGGTTCTAGCCCTCTTGGCCGGTTAGGGTTCCGTGCTCTGCTCCTTTGTAGGTTTGGTTGAATTGCATGAATGAAGGTTCAAATATTACTTGGTGAGCATAGTCACCAACGTGGGGCTGTTGGCCCGTTGGTGTCGTTGGCGCATAACATGGGGGCGATACTAGTTCGAATCCCGTCACATCCGTTTAACATAATCAGATTTCATTTACTGTTTGGTAGATTTGTTCTTAAGTTTTGACATTACTTTATAATTGGGGCCGCCCATTAGGGGCCGACCCACATGGGTTGGGTGAGTTTGAACCCCGTCGACTCCATCAGATACGTGGCTTGCGTTGAGTCGTCGTGCGGGTTCACCAGGGGTGGCCCACCCACACACCATTTTAAAATATGTGCCATATATATATAATTCACTATTGAGTTAGTGGGGGGTGGCGGTTGGCAACCCACCACCCCAAAAATGTTTTATTTTTATTTTTATTTTTTTGAACCATATAGTTAAAAAATTTCAACTGGAAATTAAGGGTTATTGGATGAATTAAGGAGGCGACAAATTCGTCATTTCCAACCACCATTTTGGTGTGCTCGGACTCTACCAAATTGTTGTCTCGTTCGTCACTACCACTTGACCAAGTTTGACCAGAACTTTGACTAGCTATAACTTGAGCATAGTAACTCGGATTTGAGCGTTTTTCGCACCATTTGAATCAGGACGACAAGTACTACGATCTGATCCTAGTTTCTCTTCCATATGAAGACTTTGATTGTTGAGCTATTTCAAGACCACTTCTATTTCTGGAGCCACTTGGACCATATCTATATATATATATATATATATTGCTTTATAGAGTAAAATTTTAAATTATATTTAATTAATTAAAAGTTAAAGAAACAGGTGTCAAAGGATCTTAGTTTGAATGGTTTGGTGAGAAATTTTTTCTGTTCTGTGTGGGTTCAAGTATTTGGAGACATGTTGTAACTGACCCATTAATGGAATTTATGAATAATTGTATCTAGTGGAATAGTGGCAACCAATCTTTAAAAGGAAAAAACTATTCTTTAATAAATTACTTATCTAATATTGATTTTTACTTTAATATTATAACCATTTTATTTTTTATTTTTTTATTTTTGATGGTTGTGGTAATGCTAATGATCTTTTAATTGGTCTTTTTAATCATTTCCTAAACATTTTGATAAAATCTTTAAAATCCAGTTAGCAATCTTATCTTGAGGCATAGCCATTATGATCAACTTATTCATGTTAGTTCTTTTGATGACATTAGAAAGAATCAATGAATATCTAGAGATCAACCTCTTCCTCTTAGTTATTTTGATGGAATTAGAAAGAATTAATGAAGATCCAGATTCCAAAGGCATTGCAGGACTTCTAAGTGGCAAATAACAAGGCTTTTGTGTTTATAAACAAAATTCCAATGAGTCTTATCCTTCAAAGTTAAAGACTACACGACATTAGAATATATAAACATTTTATTTACTTATCATAAAATTTGGATTTTGGATAATTTTTTTTTTTTTTACAACCTCTTAATAAGGGGAGCATTATGAATCTAATAATTTTACCATATCGAAAGAAAAAAAATATTATGTAAGGTTTAAACTAACTGCATTGAGAGGCACTCTACAACCTAGTATGGTAGTGATGTTGTAAAATGTTATGTAAGGCATTATGTAATATAATGTTATGTTGACTCGGTCAACAATAAAATTAAAAAATAATAATCAATAATTATATATAAGTTTAAGTTACTTGATCCCTCTCGGTGCTTGGTAGATCTAGATCTAAAATTGATCTAGGCCGGTACATGTTTTGCCTGAGAGGTGCTCTACATCCTAGTATAGTAGCGATGTTGTAAAACATTATATAATGCAATGTAATGTTATGTTGACTAGTTCTAATTATTCAAAACATAATTAAACTAAAACTAGAAAATAATTATTGACTCCCATTTTGTGAATTCTATAAGCTCCATTTTCTTATTTTAATTTTTATATCATTTTTGAATTTATATGAATTTTTATTAATTTTTGTTAGGCAGTTCAGGTAAACTTGACTCAATCAATTTAATGACAAATTTTGAGCTCTAGTTTTATGAGAACCCATGGTATTCATGTGGAATATAACCTATTTAAAGGGAGAATGACATGTGTAGCTTTCCAAGTAATGAAATCTAATATTAGGAGACTTACCATGAAAGTTAAAATGAAATTGCGTATCAATGGCATAAAATGTGATTTTAAGTTCGCTTCTCCTTCCATTGTTTGAATGGAACCCGAGACTAGAGAGTACTAGAAAGTAGCACACTACAGACCTTGAATGACTTTACAAATCCATGTCGACCATAAGAAATTTCCTTGGGTCTCTTATCCTTTACAGGTCATTTTGTATATTTTCGGGAATCTTTTCCTGGACGAAATATTTGCAAAGAAGTAAAGAAGCACAAAAGCTTTTTCAGATCCTGACAAATAAATAAATACAACAAAATAGCTAGGATTTATCGTGGGCATGACACAATTTCTAAATTATGATCATTATAGTTTCAATTTTTTTGGTTATCAGTTCATTCGTATTTGGTTAGAAGTTGTTCGAAGGTTCCATTCTCCTTTGGTGTTGTTGAGTGACAAATCAAAATTTAGAGAAGAATCTTCGGCGAAAATCACATAGAGATAATTTTGTCAACGCGTTTCGAACCAACCAGTGTGGTTCATCGTCAGGACAAAACTATCTCTATGTGATTTTCGCCGAAGATTCTTCTCTAAATTGATATGGATCACAGAAGCCTAAATTCAATAAATCAAAATTTATAATTGTTGTTTTGTGTTTTGGTGGGTAATCTTTTAAAAATTACAATATTTGTTTCAATATCTTATATTCAAATATTCAAATTATATGATTTTAACTTTACACTTTATTCATAGAAATTAAACCAACCTAGATCCGCCTTAACTCCGATCAATCAACTGTTGAGAGATATCAAATATATCAAGGTCCAAGCCTTTCCTCAAGTTTTGTACTTAAAAAGGAGGTTTTCGCCTCAAGAGATTTGATCCCTCTCGACATTTAATAGATCTGGATTTATGATGGATTAAGGCCGACCTTACACAATTTTGTTATTAGACCAATGTATGTCCTTGGGATGTTATTTTTTATTATCAATCCATTGTTTATCATTGAAGCTACAAAGTAAGGATTGATGTTGAAATTGATTTGGGAGGTGAACTTGGTTAATTGACTAAAATTGTTTTGGTAATGTACAATGTTCTACTAAATGTCTCATCAATTTTCTTCTTTTATATATTTATAATTTAAAAAAGTTTCCACCTCAAGGATTTTGATCGCTCTCATGTATTAGATTTAAAATTAAAAATAATCTAAATTTCTCTTTAAGAGAGAGAAAGAGGGAAATATATAAAATCCCTCTGGATGTTTAATAGATCCAAAGTTAAGATGGATTTAAATTGGTTTTTAATATGTGTATATATATATATATATATATATATATATATAAAGAGAGAGAGAGAAGAGAGAGAGAGAGAGAGAGAGAGTTGTCAACTCGATGTTGAGTATAGAAGAAATTACACATCTCCCTCATACTCAACAACATAATATTTAAATCTTTAGCCATCGGAAATATCTTACACATCTCCCTTATATTCAACAACATAATATTTAAATGTTTAGCCATCACAAATTTTAGATTCTCTTGCTCTCTCTCTCTCTCTCTCTCTCTCTCTCTCTCTCTCTCACACACACACACACATATATGATATTCTAATTTTTAATTGACATAGACATTGAAATACTTTTTTATCAAATATTACTTATCATCTACATATATAAAATTGATATTCAAATAATTTAATTGAGGTAGACATTGAAATATTTTATTTATGGCTCATACTGAAATATTTCTTTTGTTAAATGTTATTTGTCAACTCCATATTGAGCATTGAATGATTACACATCTCCCTTATATTGAGAAGTAGAAAACACCTATTGGAAAAATACTAATTTTTTGACTTTCAAATATTTTATCTTCTTCTTGCTCTCTCTATATAAATATACAATTGATGTAAAATTACTTTTTATTGAAGGTGGACATTGAAATATTTTATTTATGGCCAATATTAATATTTTTTTTGTTATTAATTTAGTTTAATTTATTTATTAGTTATTGTTTCAACTCATGTTAAGCACTCACGGAATTACACATCTCCTAGCATTGAGATGTAAAAAAAACTTTTAGAGAAATTGGTAGGATTTAATTTTTTTGACTCCTCTCTCCTATTCTCTCTCTCCTCTTCTCTCTATATATATACTATATATCTATATATATATATATATATATAAAGTTGATGTATACTTAAGGTGAACATTGAAATTTTTGATTTATGGTTGACATTGAGATTATTTTTATTATTATTATTATTTTAAAATGATACATGTCAACTCTACGTTGAGCATGGAAGGAATTACACCTCCCTCATATTAAGATGTAAAGAGAGTTTATAGAGGTAATAGTGTGTGTGTGTGTGTGTATGTTCTATATCATGAATATACATGTGGGTACTTCTACTACTCAACAACAAGGCTCGAAGCCATTACAACAAGTTCATCATGTCACTTGCACGAATTGAAGAACTTGAGTGGGGAGGATAGCACTCATTTTTCCCAACCACCTGAGATAAACCAAATTGATAATATGTGTGTGTATGTATTATTTATGGTGACAGTGAACATTGAAATATTCTTTATGGCAAACATTGAATTATTTATTTTGTTATTGATATTATCTCTAAATTCCACATGTCAACTCCATGTTGAGCATAAAGGGAATTATACATCTCCTCCATACAAGGTTTTAGAAAGTGTCTTTTAGTGCAATAAGGCATTTGCGCTAGGAGAATATAATAGGAAAAAAAAATAGACCCATTTAAAAACTAATAATGATATTTTATAATATAATGAATTGAGAATTATGACAAAGAAACATTATCGATAGTAGTGTGAGTGGTGAAGATTGGTAGCTCAATTCAACTATACAATATTCAAAGAGCGCAAGGCTACCACTATACAATATTCAAAGAAGAAGAGCTTTAGGATAAGAAGGAATAAAAAGAAAAGAAGGAAGCAAATATAATTAAAGAATCACCTCTGCAACAATAGAATCTAAGTAGGAAAAATCACTTGCCAATGTGGATACTTCTGTTACCAGTAAGGATTCCCCAGATGTAGCATTAGTGGAAAAGAAACAATCACTCATGGAAAGTGGATCCCCTCTAGAAGCCACAAGGAATATCATTGAAAAGACTACTTTGACAGATCAGGAAGATGAGGAATATTTCTAGAATATTATCTTGCACTTACCGAAGGTCAATTTGCTGGAATTTGCAGAAGATGTGGGTTAGATTCAAATTGGGAAGAACGGAAAAAGTTTTTTGGTAAGAAAAACAAGAAGCCAGACTATATCAAAATAAAATTATAGTGAAATGGAATGTAATTGTGTTTATATTTTGGGGATTTTTTTGGAAAAAATTTAGTTGGAAAGGGATTGAAGTTTTTGTGTTACAGGGAACTTGCTTGAGGGTTTGGATTGAGCCTCTGTGTTCAATCTCAAACTTGCAAGTAATATTGGTATATGTAAAGCTTATGGCTTTGTAATCCATATTTTTTAATAATACAAATCTATACTTGTTTCATTTAAAAAAAATGAATATAAATGAAAACTATCATCTAATCTTGGGGGAGTTGAATTCTTTTACTACAATGGATTCTTTGCTACTTCCTCGTGAGTAGCCTACATTTGGAGGGAAGCCCAAATGAATTTCAATGTGTTGTAGACATCTACCCAAACCACATAGAAAGAGTTGAAGTTCATAAAGCATAAAGAGGACATCCTTCTTAGATTCATTACAGTCCAATGGGACTTTCTTCATCAACATATTTAGGTGCCAATAAATTTCCACCATGTACATATACTGACTGAAGCGAGAATGGGTGCAACAAACATTAGGATCCCAATTAGTGATTTAAATTTCCACCCCAATATCAGTGAAGTAGCCATATTCACCTAAAATTTCCCTTTTGATCTCGATAATTTCATCCTAGATAAAATGGGGCATATGAGAGTGGAAGAGCCTCAGGTAGGATTCTCCCCCTCTTGAGCCACCTTGATCCTAGTAATAGATAGCACCATGCCAAATTTTGGCATGCTACCTTAGCATTACTTCCACCAACTTGAGAATTGAATTAGAATTAAGATGTAAGGTGGCAAGGTAAGAAGTGAAAGCGAGTGGCCAAGAATGAAGAACATAGATGGAAGGTAGCAAAGTAAGTCGGGAGATGACGATTAGATGGAGAAAGGAAGGCCTGAGAGAGTGAGGAATGCAGATAGAGTTGGAATGGCCAAATGAGTGGGAAAGCTTCACAAATAAGAAAGAAAGTGAAGGGGAAAGAATAGACGAAGCCAAAAAAATGAAATACTTACCTAGTGAGCTTTTTGACCAAAAACTAGAGGGAAATGCTTGCCCCATAAGGAAAAATTGAACAAAGCCAATAAGCATGGGAATTTATGGAATTAAATAGGCTTGGTGTCCATTTCCTAAAATAAATGCAAAGTGTGGGAGCTGAAGGCCAAGATTGGTCGTAAAACCTTCCGAAATCAAGATTTGTACCATTAAATAACCCTTTGTGTGTGCAAAGTTTCACACTTGAAACGACTATGGATCCCACTTCACTTAGAATGGATTATCAACATGAGAAGTAGGGAAGGTAGTGGGTCTGTTAATGGTGCCTACAACCCACCACTTGTTGTAATTACTACTTTGATAATTCCTATAGTAAACACCATATAATCGTACCGATTGTTCTGATTAACTTGTATTATTCTCTTGTATGCAAACATTAGACTTGGATCTGGGACATGATGTGTGTCTAATAATTTGAAGGCGTGTTTCCACGTCCATTTCCATTAATGCTTAGTGGGATGAAAACCATGCACCCCCCCACCTGGGTCCATGTTGGTACCCCATCTAGGGAAGAGAGGTCTTTCTAGGCTAAATCAGAGCATGCTTTTTCAGATCTAATTGAGGGAATAAGTCCTGGGGGGGGCTTAGTTGACTTGCTTGATCCTTGCATCCTACATTAGCCAAAATATTGACAATTTTTTTCCCATTGCATTTGATGTGTGAGGTGAGGATGACTGGGTTTGAGAGGAGAAGATTGGAAACCTATTCTAAATTAATTTCTAGTTGCCAACTTTTGGAGACTTTGCTTGAAGTGGATTTGTGAATAATTTTGGTGATAATATTGATATTTAGTTAGCAACTTCCTTCAATTATTATCTTTGCGAAATGTTAAAATTTAGAAAATTGTAAACTGATTTATAATACCTTAAGTTCAGTAGTGTTGTTGTTGGTGATGCCTTAAGGACCATAAAAGAGGAAAATAATTTTACTTGTGTGATTCTAAAAGATTCTACCATATCCTACAATTCTAGGGTTTCCTTTGGAGGCACCAACTAAATTTAGTTTTTTGAAATATTGGGGAAGGGGCTGCCAAGTAGTAGGGATGGAAGGAGGTGTTCAAGTGGAAGGTCACTGAGGAAATTAATTTGATGGAGCAAGCTCCCAAGAAATGAGAATATTAGTTTCTAGACCTTTAGCTTTCCAAACATATTTAGCCCTGTGATGGGAGACAATTATTTATCAAAAGCTGGCTTTAATCATGGTTTAGATAGACTCCCAATTTATAGAGTGGTTTTTAAAGATGCGACGGTTGCATTATTTCCAGATGGCCCAGATAATAAAACTTATAAGTAACATTCGCATCTAATTGAGAATAGGATTTGCATATTTAGTTTCACACTAGTGTTCTATAGTGTTGGGAATACTATTTTGAATGTGATCTAATTGATGCATAGTGGAGACCATCATTGAAAAGAAGAATTTGGCAAAAGGACATTCATAAAAAAAAATCTCTAAATCCTTTTGTTAGTAGTATTTTTTCTAAGCAGATGTGCCAAAAATACACTTTCCTGGTTGGTGACAATCCCACCCAACAAATAAGAAAACAAGGAGAAATATGTTGCCGACACTACAACAAAACCCTGTGATTGCCATCCCTTTTTGCTTCCTTTTTTGCATATAGAGCCCTTTTTTGGTGCTATTTGTGTCCATTTATCAAATATGGTGCAAAACATGATGCACAGTTTGCACCAAGTCTTACACCAATTTTAGCACCAGGTATTGTAATAGGTTTTGCACCAAATTTTACACCAGGTTTTATGCCAGGTTTTATGCCAAGTTTTGTGCCATCGTTTGCACCATGTTTTTCATCAAGTTTGGCACCTAATTTTGTTTCACCAAATTTTGCATCCTCTATTGCATCCAATTTTTGCATCTACACTTGCATCAACTTTTGCATCATCTCTTGCATCCTCTTTTGCATAATTTTTAAAATCATTTTTTGCATCCCCTTTGCACCAAGTTTTGCATTGAGGTTTGTGTCTAGTTTTGAATCGAGGTTTGTGTCTAGTTTTTCATCTACTTTTGTTGCATCCACTTTTACATCTTGTTTTTCCTCCATATTTACATCCTCTTTTTCATCTGTTATTGTGTCCACTATTGTATCCAATTTTCCTGTGCCATAATTTGCACCTAGTTTGGCACCTCCCTTTGCACCCATTTTTGCTTCTAATTTTGCATCCGTGATTGCATCCTCATATAAATCTAGGTTTTCATAGACTTTTACATCTATTTTTGCATCCCTTTTTGTATCCACTTTTGTGTCAAAATTTTGCATAAGGTTTTGTGTCTCATATTGCATCTACTTTTGCATAGAATTTTGTTGCATCATTTTACATCCTATTTTGCATCCATTGTTGCACCCATGTTTACATCCACTTTTGCATCCCTTTTTGCATCTTATTTTGCATCTTCATTTGCATATTTTTTTGCATCTATCATTACATCCAATTTTTTTGTGACAGAATTTGTGCCATGTTTTGTACTTACTGTTGTACCCATGTTTGCTTCAAATTTTTCATCCATCTTCACATCCTCTTTTGCATCAAATATTGCATCTAGTTTTTCATCCACTTTTGTGTTGGGTCTTGCATCTCATTTTGTATCTTATTTTGCATCTACTTCCATTGCATCCAATTTTATTTCTCCTGTTGTACCCATGTTTTCATCCACTTCTACATCCATTATTGCATCTTGCATTGCATCTATGTTTGCATCTTTTTTTGTGTCTGTTATTACATCCACTTTCTCATCCACTTTTTTTGTGCCACAATTTGTGCCATATATTGTGCCTATCATTACAACCCACATTTTCTTCCACATTTTCATCCTCTTTTGTTTCCAAGTTTGCATCAAATACTGTTTATGTTTTTTTCATCCCATTTTGCATCTACTTTTACATCCACTTATGATGCGTCCAATTTTTCATCTAATTTTGTTTCCACTATTGCACCCATGTTTGATCCATGTTTACATCCTTTTTTTCATCCAAGTTTGCCTCCTTTTTTCATCCAAGTTTGTGTCCTTTTTTTGCGTTCGTAGTTGTATCCACATTTGTTTCACCACAATTCATGCTAAGTTTTATGCCTACTATTGCACCCATGTTTTTTTCCACTTTTTCATCCTTGTTTTTATCCTATTTTGTGTCCAAGTTTGCATCAACTATTGCATCTAATTTTTTATCCACTCTTGTGTCAATTTTTCTGTCTTGTTTTGTATCTACTTATGTTGTGTCCACTCTTCATCAAATTTTATGTCTATTGTAGTCCCCATTTTTTTTGTTCACTTTTGCACCCCTTTTCCAAAACTCATCATATTTTTTGCATTGATGATATTTCTTATGACATTGACAATTATGAACCACTGATGACAATGTCAATAATTATGATGATGATGATAATGAAGATGATGTCAATGACATGAATTGTGATTATTAGATAATGACAATGATGACAAAGACGATGGGGGTTACAATGAAAATGATGATCATGACAATGATGATGATGATGCTAATTACCTTGGCCAATCTTCCCAATTTTTAAATATTTTCATAGTAATAATCATAATCATTATCTTTGGCTTCATCTTCCAAGTCATCATCATCTGATCATCATTATCGTTATTTTCATATTGGTCATCATCAACAACAATAATGGCATGAATGATGATTATGATGTTCATGATGAAGATGAAAACAATGATGATATAAATTACATTAATTATGATGACGAGGATGACGAAAATTATAATGACAATGATAATGGTAGTGATGATGATGATCATCGATCATCTCTAAAAAATAAAGTTGTTATTTCTCTTGCATATATTATGTTTCCTAACAACCCTTTTCGAGAACTCATAACATTTTTTGGATTGATGATATTTCTTACGATGCCTATAATTATGAACAATTGATGACAATGTCCATAATGATGATGATGATGAAGACATGAATGGTGATTATGACGATAATGCAATAATGGCAATAATGATGACGATGATGGTGGTGATGATGGTGATAATGAATATGATGACACTCCCTCTAAACTAGGGAGGTACTCATAATGAGATAAAAACTACTCTCAAGTTGAAATATTCATATAAGAAGGGATCCGGATTGATAAGCATCAACGATGATTTACATCATCATAGCCAACATTGTCAAAATAGCAAGGACTTGACTAACAAGTTCCATCTCTCCATTAGATCAGAACAATGTTGGGAGGCATAAATTTAGACACCACTGCCTCTCTAGGCACTTACCCCACCAAGATGTTCACCAAGTATATCCTCACATGATCATTTCCTAATCCATTGTCATAATATTTTACACCAGGAAATGTTGATCCTCATGACTATTCTTATCTTGGATTAATGTACTTGACTTATGGCGGTTCGTCCTAATCAAAGTACAAATTCTCAAAGAATATTAGTCCCTGATTTTTATCCAATCCACCATTCTCCCTATTGGTTTCTTTACTAGGCTTATGATTGTTAGTCGTAGCCACAGTACATGACACATGGATAATATGGTGTCCACCCTCACCCCCTCTCAACTAGGGAGGAGACATCCACAAGCATAAGTTTTTCCCAAGAATACCCATCATTTTCGTAGAGAATAACATCATTAATTTTTTTCATCGCATGACATCTTTATGATTAAGCATTCATAGATTTATGGTAAAATATTCCCCCTTTTTTGATTTGTGATGAAAGAAAATAAAAAAGTGAAAGCCAAAATCATTATAGATACACTATAATGATTTATTTGAGTCTAAACTCTAAGGTTGAAGTGAAAACTCATGTAATGTTATATATATGAGTTATGACAAACTTATGAAAACTTATTCCCCTAAGTCTTATATACAAGAAAAAGAAAAAGAAATAAAATAAGGCCCAATGAATGGTAACTCATGTATTCACTCCCTCTTTGGAAAACATATGAACATACACATTCCTAGCCACACTTGATCACATGTTTGTGATGGTTAAATCATGAAGTCCTCTTTTACCCTTGAATTTTCATTTCATCATTTAAGCACCTAATTGAGGATCTAGTGAATGTTTTTTGCCTAAGGGTTTCATGTCTATCCTTGGTTTACTTATGTCACACTACAGTCAATTTATGTGACAAAGTGAAATACTTAAGTTCGTGGATTTATTAGAACAATGTATTAAGTTAGTCACCACAGACACATGTATTACATTTCATTGATCCACATGTGTGGGTTGGAGACTCATTGCTTGAGAGATTTAATGGAGACTACTTTAGGGCTTTGATGGTATAGCTTACAAAATCTCTTGGTAAACATTGTGATTCATCCTTTCTTTTCCTCGAGACACTTGATAATATTGAAGTCACCCCCAATAATCCATGGAGATGGGGAGTATAAATTACTTGTGCTAAAAAAAGAATTAAGAAATAGAGTTTTTCCATTTGCGATATTGGAGTCATAGACATTGGATACATGTAGTAGTCCTCAATGTCAATTACTAAAATTGTATTGTCATAAAGCAAAAAGAGGTCAACATATTGGTAACCTTGATGTCCTGATCATTCCAAATAATAGCCATTCCACCCAAGTATATCTAAGCATCAATCACTACTATTTGGAAATTCCTCCCCCATTTGCTAATTATATGAGGTAGCACCTCACTTAATATTTTTATTTCTTATATCAACATTATTGATGGGTTCTTTGTGTACTATTTTTATTTTATGACTCTTTGTTTTCCTTTACTATTGAGGCCCCTCATGTTCCATGAGACTATTTTCATGGAGAATTTACACAGAAAGGAAGTATAATGTGACTAAAAAAAAACAAGTTTCAAGATTTAAGTGCTTAGACAATGGCACTTCATGACTCCTATATTTCCTTAACCTGGGACCAAATGGGGAACTTGATGGCCTTAAGGAAAATTGACCAATGAAAATCTCAAAAAGAGGTGACTTTTGAATTTATCACATATAAGTTAATATACTGTAGAGTCTCATGACTGTTTTGTTTTTGACACTCTTTTCATCCATTTTCCCTCTTTTCATCATCACTATCAACACAAATAAACAGTAAACTATAGATTTTGACATGGTAAGGTACTTAGGTGTCTTATTTTTCATATTTATTAATGTGCCTTACTATTAGGTTAAAAGATTGCAATAACTACATAATTAATACAATTTTGTAGTTGTTTCATGATTCCACAGCTATCTCGATGGTTTGCCGGATTCTAGTACGCCATCCAAGCAAAGAAGCTCATGGGCATATGGGGATTGATCTCCTCATGGATCTCCTCCTATTTTACCGAGCCAAATCATTAAGGAAATCGCCCAGTGGTGTAGTCGAAGAAGCAAGTCAATATGTGGATAAGCGGAGTAGTGAGAGTTTAGATAACTAATGACTCTTCGGTTTTCTTTCAAATAGAAAATCATAGAGAAATTTTATTACTCCATTATAGATTAGAATTCAAACTAGGATTTTTTTAAGTTTTATAAGGCATAAAAGTCTCAATTTGTTGAGAACGATATAATATATATATATATATAATATTATTATATTATATAATATATATATATATAATATATATAATATATATATATATATATATATTATATAATTATATATACTCTGTAAACAGAAAGTAGAAGAGGTGCGTATGTAATCTTCAAATGACTGTTTGAAATTTTATAACTTTGTTCTCCTTAATTGAGGAAGCATTTTTGTCAACCTCATGCGCAGTTAACTCTTGAATTAAAATTCTAAAACTTGTTGTTTTGTGGAGGGCCCTTGCAGATAGTTGAGGTTCAATCTTTTATGTTTAGCTCAGTCATTTCATTTTCTTTATTTCCATAATTTCATTATCATAGCTTTAGTTTCCTTATAGTCGTTTGTTTTTTTTTTTTTTTTTTAATGTCTACCAATTTCAATCATTTATATGTTTTCTAAAATAGAACCATGTATATACTCTTTTTATTTTCATAGAAAATACATTTGTTAGATTGCATTCCTTCTATTTTTGCTTTATCATTTCAAAGTTTAATTGTTAATTCATATTTGTCTTTCTAGAACATAAGTAGTTTATTCATAGATTTTAGAATAACTTTCTTTTTAGTTTCTTTTCAAAAACACAATTTATCTTAAAAACGTTTTTCGTATAATTTACAAAGTAGTTTTCCTTTTCCATTACCTTGCATAGTAGTTCTTTTGAAACTAACTATAGCCAGTTAAATAGGATCATGATAGCTTGTTTTAATTTTCTTTTCGGAGTTGATTGTAGGAATTTAATTGTCAATCATCAATTTCATTAGGAACACAAGAACAAAGAAAATCCTTAAAATAAACACAATCATCATTTTAATAAACTCAAGAAGGCTTCTAGCATATATATTGCACTTGCACTTCACAATTTTACCAACTCCAGTCGATAATTTATGTAAGAAATTTAAGAACATTAAATTGACCAAACATTTTGGCGCCATTGCAGGGGAGGTGTATATAGAAGTCTTGATTTCTTTTGGATAAAAAAAAACAACAAACAAACAATTAAAAAACATGATATGCATAGGGAAAGAGACTATAGTGGTAGATTTCTAGGTAGAGGAAAGAGCTTAATTCCAACAACATCACTTAGCCCACCACGACCTCCTAGTGCCACACCACCCACACAAACTCAAATTCCATCCATAGCAGGCAAACATAAAATTCCTGAGTTATTAAGATCCAAAATCCAACCTATAGATTCACCAACTTCATCAACAAAAGCCATAATAGAAGAAGATCCCATATCCCCAACAACAAGAACAATTTTCCTATCTTCAACAGTAGAAAAAATTCTAGCTCAAGAGTTGGAAGTTCCCACTGAAGAAGAGGAAGAAGAAACCTACTTCAAACCCTTTATAGAAGAACCAGAGGAACTAGAGGAAGTTGAAAACCCAATCTTAGAACCAAAACCAGAACCCTATATTAGTTTTGAAGAATCTACAATGGCTGGAGAAGGGGAAGGAGAGGTACATAATTTGAATGGTGAACAAACTAGAATTGGAGGGGGAATATGGGGTGGAAGAGGAGGTGGAAGAGGTGGAGGAAAAGGAAGAGGAGAAGATATAAATCCAGAACCATTTAGATTTTCTATCCTCGATGAAGATACAACTGTAACAATGAAAAATATCACACCCTCATCCTTCCAAACTTTCATGGATTAAGGAGTGAAGATCCTAATACATTTCTCTTTGAATTTCAAGTCTTGTGTAGATCATATGATTATCTACATGATGCTTAAAAATTGAAATTATTCCCTGCAATCCTTAAAGATGCAATATTAAAATGGATTATGAGTTTAGGAATAAACTCCATAAGAACATGGGAACAAATGAAAACTACATTCTTAGAGAAATATAAGGATTATTGTATGCCCCATAACATTAAATATGAACTCTTTAAAATGATACAAAAAGAAGATGAAATTCTTGAATATTTCGTCCAAAGATTTGCTTACAATGTAAAAAGGGCAAAAATGAATAATCTAGATGAGGAAACTTTGAAAGATCTCTTATTGAAATCCATTAGAGATAAGTGGATTGATCTTCTAAATCTAATGGGTAAGGGAGACATCTCTCAGTTGTACTAGGATAAATTTGTGAGTTGTGCATACACATTTCAAGAGGCAAAGCAAGAATCGAGAAAAATCCAAGAAATCCTCTTTTATCAAGGATTAATAAATATGTAGTTGGGACAATAAGTAGAGCAGAATTAGGACTTTTGCTTGATAATTTTAAAATAGATATTTTAGGGAGTCTTAGTGAACAAATACCCTTAAAATACAAAACAAGAAAAAGCTGAAAACGTTGTATTGTCCATTTTTTGCCCTAAGTGCAGAAAGAAACTTACCTTGAGAGAATGTCCTCTTGATTTAAAAAGTATAGAAACTTGTGCCTTTTATGTGGAAAATCATGATACAAAAGAATGTCCCTCAATACCAGGTCTTAAAGTTGTCTATCAAGAAGAAGGGCTACCGAATTAGGTAGATCCTATGTTGCTAAAAGACCTTGGTAGAATCCACACCCAAATACAACTCAAGGTTTTAATACTCAACCATATGCACAATCTTCACAAAGTAATTAGACTGCCTCAATGCCTTCGCAATCTTGGCCACAGCCTTGGTCACAAGGATGGCAAAATCCTTATGGAAAATACCCTCAATATCCTCAATATCCTCAATTTCCACAGTTTCAACAACCATATCCTACTTTTTCTCCACAATGTTATGCTGAGCATGTTCAAAAAAATCAACCTCACAATTTGAATCCACAACTTTCTTTACCATTTCCTCAAAGCAAATCAATTGCCTGCCCAACTACTCCCAAATCCAAATAATAGTAAAAATTCACAACCTGTTTACAATATGGAAGGACAAAACTTTGAAACATACATGATAACTCCACTAGATCTAAACAATGTTCAACTTACACATGGTAGAATATTAGAAAAGAAGGCCCCATCAGTTGATATTCAAGAAAGTGAAAAATAAAAGATCTTTGAAGAAGAAAAGTCTCTTAATGAAAAAGAAAAAAAGAAAAAACAAGTTACTCCAACTCATTCAAATAACTCAACTCCTGTTATGGAACAACCTTCAATATCTATTTCAAAACCACCTTTCCCTAAAATATTAAAAATTGATGAAGGGATAGAAAAACAAATTTTATTGCCTGATTACGACATGTTAGATGAACTAAAGAATGTTTGCATAAATATTCCTTTACTTTAAGCCATTAAGGAAATACCAATTTTTGCAAAAACAATTAGGGGCTTGGGCATAAAAAGACCTGGAAGAAAAAGAAAAGAAATCAAAAGAATCCAACTAGTTGGAAAATTGCAGATATCATAATGGATAAAACAACAATTCAGAAATATCTTGATCTAGGAAGTCCCATTGTGAAAACACACATCAATGGTGTGGAGATCCCAAATACATTGATTGATCTAGGAGCAACCATAAATATCATGAGCAAACAAACTATGAATCAATTAAAACTTTATAATCTTCAATATACACCTACACTATTACAATTGGCAGATAGATCTATAATCAAACATGATGGTGTATTAGAAGACATATATATATATATATCCTTAGATTCTTGGGAATACCCTGTTGATTTTATGATTTTAACACCCAAGAATAACTTAGGAGGATATCCATTGGTTCTAGGAAGATCATGGCTAGCTACAACCGATGCTTTTATAAGTTGTAGATCTGGTGATATGTTCATTTATGCTGGCAGTACAACAAATAAATCCACACTGTATCCACCAGCAAAAACAACAGTAGAGATTAAAAATGAAGAATGGATAGATGATGACTTTGATATAAGACCGATCTTTACTACTTCAGAAATAGATGAAGAAAATCAAATTTTAAATTTAATGGAAAATATTGAATCTTTATCATATTGTGAATCTAGTCAGAATTTTCAAGAACAATGCAATATTGAATATTTATCATCCCGTCAACTATCCTTGCATTCTATGGAAAATTTTGGAAATTCTACAATTGAAATATTTCAAGGAAAAAATTCGAATATCAACAATAATTTGGAAGAATTTCAAAAGAAAGAATTAATCAAGATTATACAAGAACATTCAGCTGCTTATGAATGGGAATATACTGACATGAAGGGAATTGATCATAATGCTTGTATACATCATATCTACATTGAAGAAAATGCCAAACCAATTCGACACCCTTAAAGAAGAATGAATCCAAATCTAAAGGAGATTTTTAAGGAAGAACTACAAAAATTGTTGAATGTCAATTTAATCTATCCAATATCAGAAAGTCAGTGGGTTTCACCCTTAGTAATTGTCCCTAAAAAGAATGGAAATTTGAGAGTGTGTATTGACTATAGGGAATTGAATAAAGCCACTTTAAAAGATCACTTTCCACTCCCTTTCATAGATCAAGTTTTAGATACATTGGCAGGAAAGAAATATTTTTCATTTTTAGATGGTTTTGGTGGGTATAATCAAATCCAAGTAGCCCTAGAAGACCAATATAAACTACTTTTACTTGGCCATGGGGACCTTATATTTACTAGGTACTTCCTTTTGGATTATGTAATGCTCCTGCAACATTTCAAAGAGCAGTATTAGGCATTTCTTCTTATCTAATTCTTGATTGTGTGGAAGTGTATATGGGCAATTTTACAATTTATGGAAATTATTTTGAAGAAGCTCTTAAAATTTTGGAAAAAGTTCTCATTAGATGTAAAGAGGAAAATCTCTCATTAAGCCATGAAAATTATTTTATGATGTTTACTAGGGGAATTGTTTTAGGACACCATATTTCGGGAAATGGAATTAGAGTGGACACATCTAAAGTAGAAGTTATTTCCGAATTATCAATTCCAACCTGTCCAAGAGATGTTAGAAGTTTTCTTGGTTTCACTAGTTGTTATAGAAGATTCATAGAAAACTTTACAAAAATTGCATCTCTACTTTTCAAACTTCTCACAAAAGATTGTGAATTCAATTGGAATTATGATTGCCAAAATGCCTTTGAGTCATTAAAAGAGAAAATCTTTGAAGTACCCATTCTTAGAGGACCAAATTGGAAATTATCTTTTCACATTTCGACTGATGCTTCAGACACAACTTTAGGAGTTGTACTAGGACAAAAATACTTAACTCCATATGCCATTTATTACACCAGTAAAAATTTGACTCCTACAGAGTTAAATTATACTGTCACCGAGAAGGAGTTTTTAGTTGTTGTTCATGTCATCAATAAATTTAGATGTTATATTATTGGTTATGAAACTTTTGTACATACGGATCATTTTGCAATTAGATACTTAATGGATAAACCAATCACTAATGGCAGAATCACTAGATGGTTGTTGTTGCTGCAAGAGTTTAACATTACTATTTTGGATCGACCTGGAAAACAAAATACAGTTGCTAACATTTTATCAAGGATTCAAAATGATAACAATGACATGCCTGCAGAAGATAATTTTCCTGATGAATATCTTTTTGCAGTGTCTACTAAATCACCTTGGTTTGCAGATATTGCTAATTATTTGGCTACAGGGAAATTACCATCCTATTTGTTTCCTAGAGAAAAAAGGAGAATAATCCAAATAAGTGCATCTTATTCATGGATAAATGAAGAATTGTACAAGACAGGACCAAACCTCATCATCTGAAGATGCATAAGAGAAGAAGAAACACCTGAGGTACTTAAAGCATGTCATGATGAACCTTGTGGAGGACACTTAGCTGATAAAATAATTGCTTATAAAGTCCTTCTCTTAGGATATTATTGGCCTTCCCTTTTTAAGGATTCCAAGGAATATGTTAAGAGGTGTGATAGTTGTCAAATAATGGGGAAACCTGTTCCTTTAGATGAAATGCCACTACAACCCTAGGTACTCATTGAACCTTTTGAAAAATGGGCTTTGGATTTTGTCGAACCAATTAATTCACCATCAAAACAAAAGATGTATATTCTTGTATGCATTGATTATGTTACTAAATGGGTAGAAGCTAAAGCACTTTCTTTTGCTACTGAAAATGTTGTAGTTTCATTTCTTTTTGAGGATATTTTTACTCGTTTTGGTGTCCCAAGGGAAATTGTAAGAGATCAAGGTACTCAATTTACATCCAGTGTGGTGCAAAATATAGTGGTGGAATACAAAATCAAGTATCGAAAGTCTACTCCATATCATTTGAAAGAAAATGGACAAGTAGAGTCTACTAACAAAGTGATTGAAGCAATTCTCACCAAGACTGTACATTTGCATAGAAGAGACTAGGCATAAAATTTTCTAGAAGATTTATGGGCTTATCGTACCACATGGATGAGAACTACATTACATCCTCCCTATGAACTTGTTTATGTGAAGCAAGTCCTATTTCCTATTGAGTTCTAGATTAAAACTTTCAAGACAACAATCAAGTTGGGACTTGACTTGTTAGAAGCACAAAATAAAAGGATGGGATAACTTAATGAGCTTGATGAGATAAGGCAAGATGCTATCCAGAAGACCAGTTTAGTTCAGCAAAAGAGATCTAAATGGCACAACAAATACATCAAAGAAAAAAAATTTCAGCGAAGAGATTGGGCATTACTCTTTGACTCAAAGTTTAAAATTTTTCAAGGGAAGTTTCAAACCCACTGGATTGGGCCTTATGAGATTGAAAAAGTCTTTGATAATGGAGTAGTCAGAATTAGGACCATTGATGAAGAAAATTTTTCTCTCTTAGTGAATGGACATCGACTTAGGATCTATCACAAACCAATGACAAAAGAGGAATTTATCAATATTTTTCAAAACAATTCTGATTTGAAGTTGGTTAAGAAGAATTCCTCTTCTTCTACAACTTAAAAGCTTCCTTTTTAAAATTCAAATAAATAAATAGCAATAATAATAAACATGTATAAACATGAAAATCAACAATTATTGGTGCGTTTATACACAAAATCTAAGTTGAAACCCAAGAATTCTTGGCACCTTAAATTTTCTTTCTATCCCATTTTCTTTGTGTCATTTTCTTCTAAAAGTAAAAATAGCTACATAATTACTCAGTTTCTGTAGCTCTAACAGATTTCTACAGAGGAATTTTTGATGAAACAATTGAAAGAGTGATTGACTTCCCTCCACTGCAAAGCACTCGAAGACAATATAAAGGACAACAATCAAAGGTTAGAAAGAAATAATGCAAAGGTATCGAACTCTTTAATTTGATAATAGATATCAAAAACATTAAATGTATGAACCATATAAACATTGTACTACAAAAATTCAAAATAATTATTACTAAGAGTTGATAGTATCATGTCAAATCAGATCTAATCCACCATTCACTCCTCATCATTATAATTATGCTCCAACCCCAATCCCATTTTTATTGATCTAATTGCCCAAATCATGCTCATTCATGCTCTCAACGGTTAGATTTTGTCGCACTTCTTTATACCCTTACCACTTACACTCCCATCATTCACACTCTCATCCTCATCGCCCTTCTACCCTCTGAAACCCTTCTACCCTGTCAAACAAAATAGTCTTGAGACAAAGCTTCTTAGTCATGGGCGTTATAGTTAGAAAATAACCAACATGGAGAATTTTTTTAGAAGGATATCCACAGGCAAGAGAATTATTGTAGAAAGCGTAGTGGCTGGAGTTTGTGGAGAAATTCGATGGTTTCCACAAATAAGTAACCAAATCCTTCGTGAGAGCTTTTGATGAAGTGGAAGTTAAGATAGGGGACATTAAATTTACAATAACAAAGTCATTTCTTGACAAAGCTACTGGATTGCTTCGAATTGGAGAAAAATGGTTTAAAAACAGAGGTATTGAGAGGTAGGACTCGAAATTTTTTCTGAAGAAACCTAGCATGGACACCACCATTTTTAAGAAGGGCATTCCCAGCACAATATTGAAAAGTAAGTGGAGAAATTTACTTTTGATAATACAAAAATTTGTTACTTTCGAAGGGAGGTTTGGATGCATGTTTTTCTATCATATTCGAATGCTAATGAATTGTATTGAGGAAAATGAAATAAATTTTCCATACTTCTTACTTAATAGTCTAAGGAGGATGTCAGGGAATGTTCAAAGGAAAATTCAGTTTATAGAGAACACCATGTATTACCATGGCCTTGTTAAAATCCTTGTTGAATTTCATCTTAAAAATGTGGGTGATAATTGGGAAAGCTTTTTAGTGAGGAATCATTTTAAGGAAGATACTAAAGAAAAACCGAGTAGCAACAAAGCCAAGAAAGGGAGAAAAATAAAAATTAAAGAACCAGTGGAACAAGAACAACAACAACCACAGGAGACGTCAGAGGATGACATTCCTTTTGCAAAAATTTTAGAGTATAAACAAGAAAATTGTTAAAAGAGAGAAAGCTAGCAAAAAAATAGAGAGCACACCCAAAACCAAAAAGCCTAAGATAGAAAGGAAGAAATAAAAAATTCAAATGCCTCTTGTGACAAGTTTAAGAAGAAGTACCAGACTCAATCCAGCAACAAAAGAACCACCTTCAAAAGTATAAAGCGTATCGACTTAGAAGTAGAAGAAGATTCAAGGGTTTCTCTGCCAACTTTCATCTCACCTCCTAAGAAACTAGGGCGAAGAACACTTGAAATTGATCCCACACAACAAGAAATTCATGATTATATCGAGTCCCTGGAGAAAAGAGACATGACAAGAACATCAGTTTTAAATCAAATAGAAGTCCACTTTAGTAGACCATAAGAACCTCCAGTGATAAATGTTTTAAAACAAGAAATTTTCGAGTTGGGGACACTAAACAGGTACATTAAGAAGGTGAATCAAACCTTAAAGGCGCAGAGTGAAATCCAAATAGTTAAGAGTGACAATCTTCTTTTACACCTAAGTCTGTGGTATAAGAAAAATAAGAAGTTGAAGCAGAAAAACATAGCTCTACAAAGACAAGTCATAAACTTGAAGTACAAGATTCTCCTTAAAAAGCCAAGGATGGCAGTGGTCGGAAAGAATGGGAAAAAAATGAATTTGGATGTACTTATAGAGGTCTCAAAAGAATGTTATCATCTTGGGGCATAAAATTAATAAAAAATCATAAAATTTACTATTTTTTCAACTTTTTTATGCTTAATTTTTTCCATAAAAAACATTTATTTGACATGTCACTTTTAGCGAAAAGGTCCTTGAATGTGTATATTTTTGTAAAGTGTTATAAATTATTATTTTTTATGACAATTATTTTATATGTATTGAAGTATTAATTAACGAAACATAAATATGTAAAAAATCCTAACTTCAAAATAATAATTTTATTATAATTTCTAAACCTCGTGAAAAAAATTGAAAATTTAATTACAAAAAAAAATTGCAAAGAAATATAAAAACACAAACTTGAAAAACCCTTAATAAATAATCTTCTCTTGAAGAAAAATAAGAAGAAGAACAAAACAACTTGACAAATGGTTAAATAACTAACATTTAAAAAATGTGCATATTTAAGACATAAGAAAATTTAAAGTGTCAAAAATATACCCACACAAAAAAAGGTTGATGTTGCATCAATGCTTTTCAAAATCATCAACATTTTTTTATACTTAATACATAAGAAAATTTATCCCAGATATGGGTGTTTACACTCTTTACAAGGGATGCCAGGATTCTCATGCTAGCATTGCCTAAAGCATTTATGACCCTAGCTGGCTGGCGCTTTTTCTCTGCGATCTTAGCTGGTCTCATTCAATACAAGTTTGGAAGTGGTGAACAAATGAGTATAATGCATTCACTCTCAGCTTGGAACATGAACCAAACTATCAAAACTTAAAAAGAAATTTATTCCTCCATTCAATTTGACTGGAAGGAGACTGATCTCTATGACTATCGTAGGGAAGCGAGGTTCAACCTGATTTTAGATAAGGGCAAAGATTTTGTTCGCTTGTTAATCATGTTTAAGGAATGGGGACATGTTAGGAGAGGTGGAAGAGGTTGAGGGCATCAACCTCTTCCCCCTTGAAATGATCACATAGAGAAACAATTTGACAAGGATTTAGCTCTGCACATACGACACTTAGTCACAGCCATGAAGGCACAAGAATGCAAGAACATAGGTGTTAGTAACTGGGAAGTTAAGAACATCCTTTCCCATCATCTCAGGGATCAGGAAGAAGCTATAATGAGGGTGGAAGGTATAATTAAAATATCAGATTCACTCATTGTCCAAACTCAATTAGATTTGAGGAATTTATCCAGAGCTTTAGGGATCCCTTACTCTCCTTCTCCCCTTCCATCGACATCCTCCAATTCATAAGAAGGTTTAGATGCTGCAAAATCTATCCGTGAAGGAGCTAAGACTCCAAACTTTGAACACAGGGGGACTCAGAAAAAGCAGAAAAAAGCTACCAGGAAGTCCTAGATCTTCTAGTCATGAGGCACAAGATCAAAATTTAGACAACTAGAATGCTACTGCATATATCACCAAGGGTGAAACTTATCGGAAGGAAGCTAAATATAACACAGGGAGAGGTTTTTTGAATGGGAATGTCCTTCATGGCTTCCTGAAGGCTACAATGATCCCTTCCAATACCTTGCTCAACATAATTAGGAACATTGTGAACATGCTTAACGTGACCAGGCCCAATGCGACCAGGCTAGTTAACTACTTTTAGGAAAAGCTTTCTCAACTCTATTACTTCTCTGCTTTCCTTGTAGTTCTATTGTATATATCCACTTAGTTGTTGATACATCCGCTTTTTCCATGGCTTTATGTTGTCTTAATTTGGCCTCAGAACTCTCATGGATATCTTTTGGTTTCCCGCCCAAGGGGAGAAGGTCTCTTTTTGGTATACTTCAGGATAGAAAAGTTCTTTGTTTGACAAAATGAACTCATCATGGATGCAGTCCAAATATGTTTTTCCATGCTTTTATCTTATGTAGATTTTGAAAATGTAATGAATTTTGGCTTGTTTACAAAAAAAAATACATAAGAAAATTTAAAGTGTCAAAATAAGCCCCCGCAAAAAAGGGGTTAAATGCTACATCAACACTTTAGAAAATCGACATGAAAATCATTAACATTTAAAGAAAATGTCCATACTTAATACATAAGAAAATTTGAAGTGTCAAAAATATGCTCTAAAACAAAAGGTCAATGTTGCATCAACACTTTTCAAAATCGACATGAAATTCATGATTGTTTGTGGCCTCTAAAAATAAGAACTCAATATAATTCTTGTTAAGTTGGTAACTTTGTTATTGTATTAATTTACAATAATACACAACACTCTCTTACTTACATCAATATAATACATGAGGCCTCATTATATAGTATTGAGATGTTTACAACAAGATTAAATTCAATCTATCTAATTGGTACAACCATCTTCATAACTATCTCCACAATATCTCCATAAATCTCTTATCTAATTATATGTGATCTCCATCCCTAACTTCTCTTTTGGTCATCTTTGATCATACATATACTTTTGTTACATATTCTTCCTTCACTCATATATTATAATGATTTCATTATATCATATGAATTATTTCTTCATGTTCCCCTTTAATGAATACTTATGATTGGATTTCTTGAGTTGTCTTCATCTTTAGTCTTGTACACTTTGCATCATATTCAGTCTTCTTCATCTTCATTTGTATTTTCAGTCGTCATTGTCTTTCTACATCAATTTGCACTAGATGATAATTTTTTATCTTAAGTCAATAATCTAGACTGCATCATCTTCATATCAAGGATTTCTTTAGCTGACCCTTGACCTCACATGGGTTTTTTATGGTTTACCCTTCAACTATTACATCATACCCAGGGTTTTCCTTAGCTCACCCTTAACCATTACAATGTTGAAGTGATTTCAACTTATCACTAACCATTAAGTGGTTTTGGCTTACCACAACCTTCGTTACATAAAGTGGTTTTGGATGACCATGAAACATCATGTGGTTTTTGGCTGACCACAAACCTTTCTCTACAAAGTAGTTTTTATGATTACCACGAACCACTACAAGAAGAGCACTCCTGCTTTATTTCACTCAAGAAATGACTTAATAAGTTGACAACTCTTTCTTGAACATGTTTGAATTTTTAGGACCAACTGACTCATGAAATTTAATATGGGAGATATTGTTGTACATTCGAAGATTTGACCTTGTAAAAAATTTTCAATATAGAAGTATTTTTTTTTCTATTCTAGCGTATCCATCCATCCACATTGTACTTGCATATGAAGCTTTGATATTTTTCTATTCCAATTCTTGTGATGATCATGATAGTTAAGACCACAAACATTGTAGGGATGTAGGTTCCAAAATTTAGCTTGTACATGTTATTTTCTGCCACAATGACTATAACGTTTTTCCTGCTTCTGCACTTTATTCACTGTCTAATTATTTGTAGATGGTTCACCTATTTTCAATGTTTTGAATTTCACAAAATTGATATTGCATTACTTGTTTGACCTTGATTACCAAGGCCTTGATTTTTTTCCTTATACATATTTATATGGGCTTTTGGAAGCCTTGACCACTTTTGCCTTAACCATTGTCGTCAAAACCTATTTTATTAAAAAATTTGGCACCAATTCCTTTTGTATAATTCTCAAAATAGGTTAGTTCATCATCTTGAGTAAGATATTCATCTTTAGAAATATCATTAGGACCATTATTTATAGCTTTAAAACAAGATAGAGACATATGTATATAAGCATTATGATCATCAATCAAATGACAAGTATCATGAGGACTATTATTCTTCTGAATCAGATCACTTTTATCACACATTGCATTACATTTTGATTTCTCTTAATTTTACTATTTTACTTCATTTTTGAGTGCTAACAACACGTTTTATTTTGTCCATTGTTCTTGTTGCAATGATTTTATCAATATATCCTTTGGATCTCGAATTTTTAAAATATCACCTAACCATTGGTTCAATGTTCTTAATCTTTCCTCTAATATGTTGATGCTTTGTGTAGTGAAACCAAAAAATTCATGATAGATTTCATTATCTCATGATCTAAGTTCTGCAACTTTTCCCATAGTGGAATTACTTTGCTTCTGTAACTTGTCGATTTCTTACAAAGCATCATCATGATCTTGTTGTAGTAGTTCAATTTCATGATTCACAGTTTGTAGCATTCTTCCTCATTTCCCCATTTTGAATATGCTAATTATTCACACTCGCTTGTCAAATAAATCAATGTAAGATGTTGAGTACAACTCATAATACACCCTACTTTAAAACAACAACAAATTATACTTAGTTGTTAGGTACCTCCAAACATACACCCAAATTATTCCACTATAACAATACTTTAAACTTTGTTCACAAATAAAAACTTTTACAAGGCTTTAAACTTTGTTCACAAATAAAAAATTTTACCAGACTTTAATGACATTCTTTGACTTGACTCTCTAACTTTAACTTAATTTACCCAAAACCCATTAACTATTATTAACCACTCATACATTATTACCCTCTCTTAAAATTATCTCAACATGAACCCTAATCTTTTAATTTAAACCATGGATAAAAGTATCCAAACACTTTCTTAAAGACCGTAATTTAACCTTCCTTGCATTTAACTAAAATATATCATCATTCACCCCATGTGCAGATAACTACCAAAACAAACTATAGAGGAGGAAAGGAGATGATGTTGCGAGGGAAGCACAGAACGAGGGTTTGGAACAACAGAGGATTGTTGTTTACCATTGAAGGGTGAGGAGGGGGGAGTTCTACTCCCTCCTACAACCACGTAGTGGCGAACAAAAACAAGGAATCGGGCTTGAATCGCTTCAAAAAGAATATGGAGGTAGGAACGGAGAGGATCAACACGAAAAAACCGGAAAATAACAGTTCTCATGAGCAGGAAAAGAATCATGAGGAGGTTAGAGGAGAGAAGAGAACAGAAAGTAGCATTCAAAAAGCTGAGAACATGAGGGGGATAGGACTCTGCAAACCCAGGTCAACCATTAAACCCCGGATTGTTTTAAATAATCCGGCGTTACAGGAGCACAGGGATCATATGACGACATATACAATTATTTGTAAATTTATGGGGATATGGCCAACAGAGAAGGCATTGCAGGTGTGGATAAGAAACCAATGGAAACCTAAGCGGGAAATAACTCTCCACCTTGGGTCTAAGGGCTTCTTCACAGTGGTATTCACAAACCTAGAAGACAAAGACAGAGTGTTCAAAGGAGGACCATACTTCTATGCAGTGGCTGGCCTCTACATGCGACCATGGGTGATGAATTTTGTCCCAAAACGAGAAACATTCACATCAGTACTAGTATGGATACGACTCTACTCCCTACCTTTAGATTACTGGCTGCTTGAATCTTTAAAGGCCATAGGCAATAAATTAGGTCATTTTTAAAAAATTTCAGAGGCGACTCTGCGAGGAAAATATACCTCTTTTGCGCGCATATGTGTAGAAATGGACCTATCAGGAGCACTTCCTGATGAAATCATTCTAGAAGTGTATGATGAAGAATGGGTGCAGGTGGTGGACTATGAACATGTCCCATTCAGATGCTGCAAATGTCATGAGCATGGGCACCTCATTAGAGATTGCCCTTTAAACAAACTGGAGGACAATATGAAGACCAACAAAGGCAAAGACCCCGACCAAGATGGGAGGCAAAGGGAAAGGAGGAAAAAAGTACCAAAGGAAAACTAGCGAGGATAAACACCCAAGTCATAACAATTTCAAGATTTTAGAAGAAGAAGAGGAGAACAATGCGATGAACGAAGCATCGAAGAATAATCCTGTGGAGAAGGAAAAAGATGCCAGCATAGAGGATGTACCGAAGAATAGCAAACTAAAGGAAAATATGCTAAACACCATGGAACTTGGAAGGGACCATGAGATGACCCCAAGTGAAGTGGGAACAGAGGACCACAAACTACAAGAGATTCTTGAGAGGGAGAACCTCGATCTAGAAAAGTTCTTGGAGCAGGGAACCACCAAAGGGGTTGATTCTCTTCCACAAGAGGAGTTTGATAGAGTACAACATCTCTTCCTCTAGAGATCTCAAGTAAAGGGTTCTAGAATCAAAAGAAACCATGCAGCCAGGAAAACAGAGGGGTTAAAACGATGGAGGCAACATCAGGACAGACTTCCAAGAACCCAGGAAGGAAAAGATAGAATGAGCTATTGACAGATTGTGGGACACTCATGATTAACTCAGGTAAGATGAAAGATCTTACTAGTTACTCATTTACCAATCTTTCATAATGAATCTCACAACCTGGAACATTAGGGGTCTAGGAAGCAAAAGGAAACAAAGAAATCTTAGCAATAGAATAAAAGAAGAAAAACCAGACATGGTGTTTATCTAGGAGACACAATGTTCAATAGATAAAATCAGAGAGATTCATATTAAATGGCTCATTAAGTATGAGTATCTAGAAGTTAAATCAGACAACACGGCAAGCAGAATTCTCACTCTTTGGAATCCCCAGAAACTTGGAACCCTGGATACTGAGGCATCCATGAACTACCTTTCAATGGTGATCCAACCTTTGGGTGATAAGGAAATATATATGATCACAAATGTCTATGGTCCTCAAAAACTAGAAGACAAGCTCAGGCTTCTCACCTCATTGGAGGAGTTGAGAGGGAGACATCCTATTATGCCCTGGATTCTGGGAGGGGATTTTAATATGATCAGATCTCTTACAGAAAAAAAGGCGAGACTAGAACACTAGGTAAAGACTCCATTGCCTTTCAGAACTTCCTAATCGACATGAGGCTAGTGGATACAGAGACAATAAATGGTACTTTCACATGGAAGAATAAGAGGGGAGGGGCTTCTCAAGTTGCCTCTAAACTAGATATATTTATAATCTCGAAGGACCTCTTTCTCACTGGCCTTGACTTGACTGCATCAATGCTTCCTTTTGGAGGCTCAGATCACTGGTCTATCCAACTTGAAGCTTCGTTTATAGGTACTCCAAGGAATACACCTTTCAGGTTTGAAAATGTCTGGCTCACTCACCCTAAATTCATTAGTAATATTGGTAAATGGTGGAGGGAAGATTTGCCCATTCAAGGCACTAAGATGTTTCTCCTACAATAGAGACTGAAATACATCAAACTTAGGAGTTTGGCAACATTTTCAAAGTTAAAAGAGAGGTTGAAAAGAAACTACAAGGAATTAATTAGATCCTTATCACAGATGACTTTACAGAGGAAATAAAAAAGCAAGTTGACACTCTATAACAGGAATGGGATGACAGATGCCAGCAAGAGGAGATCTTCTGGAGGCAAAAATCGAGAGTGCAATGGCTTAAAGAAGGGGACTGGAACACCAAGTTTTTTCACAAGTCAACCTTGGATCATAGGGCACATAATAGGATTTCAAAGCTCAGAGACACTCAAGGGAAAGAGCTCAGAACCCACAAAGAAATGGAATGTGCTCTAGTACAACATTTCCAAAGCATTGCAGAGGAGCCACTCATAAGCAGATCACAATTTATAAACAAATTCACAAAGTATATTCCAAATCTTGTAACCAGGGAAGATGATTTCAATCTTAATAGGCCAGTGACTGAAGAGGAAGTTTCTGAAGTTATTAAAGAAATGCAAAAAAGGAAAGCTCCATGACCAGATGGGTTCAATGTTGACTTCTTTGAAGCATGTTGGGAAATAGTCAAGCAAGATATCCTTGAAGTTGTGGAGGACTCTAGAAATTCCAAAACCATTTTGAGGGCGCTTAATACTTCTTTCATAGCTTTGATTCCAAAGGAGGAAAAAGCTATGACACCAGACAGATTCATACCCATAGCTTTATGCAATGTGGTGTACAAAATTATTTCCCAAGTAATTGCGAACAGATTCAAGTCCCTACTTCCAATGCTTATGTCTGAGGAGCAAACTGGTTATGTGGAAGGAAGGCAGATTATAAACAACATAATTTAAGCTCACGAGGTGGTTCATTCTTTGAAGAGCAATAAGCAAGCGGGGATGATCATACAACTTGACCTAGCGAAAGCTTATGACAAGCTTAACTGGTCGTACATAAGGGAAGTACTAATAACATATGGCTTCAACCACAACTGGATAAGATGGATAATGGCCTTGGTTACCACAGCTAATTTTTCAATCCTGCTTAATAGCTCTCCATCTAGAACCGTTAGGCCTTCGAGAGGCCTCCGACAAAGAGATCCACTCTCCCCCTTCCTCTTTATTCTTATGATGGAATTATTAGGTAGAGCCATCAAATCTGCCAACATAGAAGGACGAATCTAGGGTCTCAAACTCACCCCAAATGGGGACGCCCAGACTCATCAACAATTTGTGGATGACGCTATGCTGCAGGGTACACCCACAGTCAAGGAAGCTAAAGCATTCAAGAAAATCTTGAATGACTTTGCTATGGCCCTTGGTATAGAGGTAAGCCTCACCAAATAAAAAATTTTCTTTTTTGATATTGACATCGCTGTTCAGAGAAACCTCTCCAGAATTCTAGGCTTTCAAAGAGATTAGCTACCATCCAAATATCTCAGAATACCTCTCACTGATAAACCTTTGAGAAAGGAAGTTTGGGAGCCAGTGACTAACAGACTATAGGATAAAATCAGGAAATGGACAAGTAGATCTTTGAATTTAGTTGGACGACTAGTGCTTACAAAGGCTGTCTTACAAACTATTCCCACCTTAATGTTCTGAGCTCTTCCTACTCTGAAAGGAGTTTTGCAACTAATTAGAAATATTCAAAGAGATTTTCTTTGGGGCAAAGGGAAAGAGAAAAATAAATTGGCTTTGGTAGCTTGGGAAAAGCTATGTAAACCTAAGAACCATGGGGGTTTGGGACTTCATGACCCTGAAACCCTTAGCAAAGTCCTGGGGAAAAACTTTGGTGGAGATGGCTAAAGGAGTTGACAACCCCATGGGCCAAGCTTTGGAAACAGAAGTATGCAAACAATTGGCATGAAAGGGATCATATTCGAATGTCTAGGCACATTAAAGGCTCCCACATTTGGAACAGTGCTTGGGAAAATAGAGCCATAGTTCAGAAGCACAGTTTTTGGGAGATCAGAGATGGAAACCTAGCATGGTTTTGGGAGGATAACTGGCAACAGGAACCTAACCTATGTAGAGAAGAATTAGCCAATCTTAAGGATGGTACAAATAATAAAGGGTTACTCAGGGTAAGGGATTTCTAGGATCAAACAAGATACAAGGATAAATGGAGAACATGGAAGAACCTGAGATACAGTGAAGAAAACCCTTTGAAAGCCCAAGCAGAAACTCTTGCAGTCATCTTGGATCATAGAAAGATATTAACATTTACATTGTTTGACCAACTAAGACGGGGAAGAAACAATGAAGGAAACTTCAACCTCAAAGAAGCCAAAAGAATTGCCATTGGGCTTGACTTTCCAAACCCTAATAACATATGGAAGGACCTATGGCAGAACTCGCACTGGATGAAAATTAAACTATTCATGTGGTTGGTGCATCACAAAAATTCTAACTTGGGAGAATCTTCGGAAAAGAGGTCTAGTTGGTCCATCTAGATGCCAGTTGTGTGGTCTACAAGAAGAAACGATGGATCATCTACTCAACATATACTCATTCACCTCTACCTTGTGGAATTGGGTAGCCTCAATCTTCAGGCAAACTGACCGGGAAGAATCCAGCATTACTGGCACTTTAAAGAATTGGCCGAAAGATTTCTCAGAAAATGAAATAGTCAACAAAGCATGGACTCTAATCCCTAGTTTCTTGATCTAGGATGTCTGGAAAGAACGAAATAATAGGATTTTCAAGGACAGAAATGGTTCGACACAAAGCATCATAGATCTGATTAAAAGACAACTCAAAGAAACTATAACCACCTGTCTTAAGCAACCCCTCGAAAACCCCCCTCTAAACAAGGATGCACATATACTTGTGCATTTGGGTCTCCAATTGATGATCCCCCAGGGCACAAGCAAGAACACAAGCTATATAACAATTGGCAAGGACTTCTCGCAACCTCCCCCACATGGTTTTCTAAAATTCAATATAGATGGAGCCTCTAAAGGAAACCCTGGAGTTGCAGGTTATGGCAAAGTCATAAGAGATGAGAAGGGATGCATACAAATTATCTTTCACAGTCATTTGGGAAATGCCACTGGCAATGTGGCGGAACTCATGGCCTTAGAGCAATGCCTAGAAATATTGATTGAGTCAAACTTACACAATGCCATTGTAGAAGCAGACTCTGAATTGATAATTAACTCGGTCAAGAAGATATGCAATGGTACAACACCAGGAAAAGTGTCAAAACGCTGGTGGTTATTGCAGGTTTATCAACGCATCCAATCCCACCTAAGAGCCCTGAGAAAACTCCAATTTGTTCACGTTCACAGAACAAATAATAGAATAGCGGATTGACTCATGAACGAAGGAGTACTATGTTCTAAGAACAATAGAAGATATGCCTAGATGAGGATGCCTTTAGGGCAATTGCGTGAGGACTGCCACAGGCAGGCTATTGAAGATAGGGAGCACTTTTAAAAAATGAGAAGTGAACAGACAAAAGACCAATGAAAATAGCAGGTAATGGACCAATTACAGGGCAAAAGAAAGTGATAAATTGCGGGCACGTTGGAAGGAGGCTAACTGGAGATTCCTCTTAAATCCTTCATCCTATGCATTTCAGGCGTAAAAATGCATGAAGGTTAATCTCCCAAACGGAGCCAAACTATTATAAAGTGGTGGCCTATTTAAGAAATGGTAAAAAGTGTGCAAGTTAACGAGATCTCGTCAGAAATCCTTAATCCATGGGATTTTGGGCAGAAAGGTGCACGAGGAATAATTCCCAAAACGGACCCAAAAAATTAATGTGTGGTGGCTTATAAACTTTTCGGGTCTGTAAGACATGTTAAAAAATGGGCTTGTTGGAGGGATCTCTTTGGTACTCCCCCATCCAATGGATTTCGGGCGGAGAAAAAAATCGACAGTTGATTCGTGAGTCGGATCCGAAATAGTTTAGTGCGATGGTTTATATTATTTTTGGGTCCGTCAAAAAGGTTAAAGTACGGGCGAGGCTTGGGCCCGAAATCATTCAGGATCATTAGATCTCCAAGGGCAAACTCGTATGGTCTTTGAGTTTGAATGTTAATCGAAAATTAAGGATATTGCATTGTGGCATAGTTTTGGGTCTTTAGTTCAGTGGGCCCGCCTTCAAAGGTCAATAAGTAGGTTTTTAGTCCGATGGTTCTTTAGGGCAGACTGCGTGGGTTTAGCTTAGATACTGAGCACTCTTCATAGGGAGGATCACCTTGTCCTAGTTTCTTTTGCAGTCTTGTTTGAAATTCAGTTCGGGGTTCTTCCATCCCGAGTTTCTGTTGAAATATCACAGAGCCGGGTTGTACAATATGTATTTCGTTCAGATTAGTGGAAGGTTTCACACTTATCAGAAAAGAAAATAACTACCAAAACAAGGGAGGTTGCCAAGCAATAAGTCCCTTCCATTAAGCGAGTTTTGACAAGATAATACCAGCACTATATGTAATAATTGGAGAATCAACCCTTTATGCATTGGATAGGAAATTGCTAAGTCAACCGGTGAAACAACTGTTGGGTCAGCTCGGTTAGATGGATCAATTATAGCTAAACAACCTCAAGGAAACTATCCTTTTGATGCCTCAACTTCTTTGGTGAAGAGAACTTATCATCATTTATCTTAGCAATAGTGTCTCATAACACATTGATGAGTTTAGAAGATCCATCCAAAAGACCAAAAACAATAGATTCAAATACATCCATACCAAATCATTGATGCACTAGTCGATGTGTATCCATTGTAAGATTAGTTTCCATTAAATGGATTTGCTGATGCAAAACTAGTTCCTAAATTTGACTATGAACAATTAAAATTGATAAAGCAAGGGCTATCTAAATATTGCTTCTTTTCTCACTGGAAACCACTTTTCTAATATCAAGACTGCTTTGCAAACCCCCCCCATTAAAATTAGGGGTTGTCCATAATTATTCAATTTATTTTTATAAAACAACGGCACTAAATTTCTGGTTACAACAAGGCAATCCTGGAGACTACGTTTGTACTTTCTAGTTAATTGAGGGTAATATTTAGATAAAACTGTAAAACTTATTGTAGAGTGTATAATAGTTTCAATCCTGCATTCATATTATCCATAATGAATTGTGACCCTTTTTTGGGTTAAACTGTTGCTCATATTTTTTGTCTGAGTTTTTGGGTATAATTTTTACAAAAATTATAGTTCCCTGCATGTTCACGTCTTGGAAGATAGGCCAAAGAAGGAATCCGAATCGAACTCTGTAATTATTAATGTCCTGTACTTGTTATTACTTTCCAATACATATCATTGTTACACTGTTAACATATTACTTCCCATACTTGCAACCAATATTTGGTACACGAAGAAATATACGACAACAAAAATGACATCCCAAGAAGCTGTAGTATCGTGATATCATCTGCGTATTGTAATGTGATGTATAATGTAGGACAAATATCAAATTTTTTAATGGCCGAGTTCTTGGTTTGGTTTGATGCTATAAACTCTGAAGGAACAAATGAACTTGGATACGATTTTAGGATTCACATCATAAATCTCATTCACAGAATAAAACAATAAATATAACGATACAGAAATAAGTAATAATTCAGAAATAAAAAAATAAACATTTGAAGTGGTATGCAATATTTTGCATGCAAACCACCTGCCCCTTCACTCTGCCCAATACCTTGAATTTGTATTGATATATAAAGGTGCATTAAGAGCTACATGTAACTTGGAGAAATAGGCAATGTAAGCGAAATAGGCGATGTAAACACAACTCACTAACTAGTTGCAAAACTAGGGAAATAATTTTGACTTGATTTGTTTTTACATAACCCTGTGTATGTTCAGGCAGCAATTGCAGATCTTCCTATAGACAAGGCTGTGACAGAGAGCACAAAGAAAATCATGGAGACAAAGGCTCGTGCAAGCCCTTATGGGCATCCCCAGTCTGGAATAATTGGAGACGCCATGCAAATTTAACATTATTAGCAGAGCAGTATGCAATCCAAGGGTAGTTCCTCAAAATTTCTACGACAGGCAATTAATTGAATCAATACAGAAATCAATTAGACCATCAACAATACCTAAGGGAATTTTTTTTCTCTTCTTTGAAATCCAAGTTTCTCTCCACTCTAATCATGCATTTTAAGATTTTATGCTATTTCAGATATTTCAAATTTCTTGTAAGGATAAATATTCACTGGAAATTCCATCTCAATAACCTGTTACTAGTTAGTGCTGATACTGCACAACATAAAATAGCATCTAGTTTGGATTTAAGTGAGCATCTAGTTTCCAGTTCGAAGAAGAGTAAGTTGGTTGAATGAAAGCGAGTCAATTGAAAGAAAGCATGGTATTGGCTGTATTGGCTTTGAATCAGCATCTTCATCTAGTTTCAGTTCCAACTCTGAAGAAGTGCATCTGGTTTCCAGTTCCAACTCTGGAGAAGTGCATGTGCATCTGGTTTCCAGTTCCAACTCTGGAGAAATGCATCTGGTTTCCAGTTAAACCAGGATTGATGCAAGTTCCAACTCTGGAGAAGACGAGAAAATCCAGAGAAGAGGGCCGATGGAATGGGAAGAAAAACAAGTGTTCACACCACACCAACATGCACACCACCATCTGTTATGCCATTTGTTCCAACATGCACACCACCATCTGTTATGCCATTTGTTCCTCTTCTAGTTGCATAGTTAATGCTTTTAAATAATGTTACAACAATCCTAGTATTATTCAATCATGCCAGATAGTTTTCATTTTAACTCTAAGTTATGAACCTTTTGGCCTCAGGAAAAGCTAAATAAGACCTCCAGATGTTTGTTTGGCTAACAGGAAACCGTTTCAGCGTTTAATAGGCTCAGTGAAAAGTGAACTATAACAGTATACCACAAGGCTTTGGTTAAACCATTTTTAATCCCTGCTAATGACTCATATTTCAAAACATATCGATTACAATAATCTCTGCTGCCTATGGCAGGGACTAAAAAACTATTTAATACCTATACGACAGTGACCATTACTCTTTTTTCACATGATGTGATGTAATTAGTAAAGTATCTAATTGAAAACCATTGATTTAGCCATTCTCATAAGAAGTTATTTTTTGAAAGCAGAATTTATACGTTTACCGTGACTCTAATATTCTTTAATAAACTTTACTTTCTTTATAATTTGCACCAAACCTTGAAAATACGGTATGAGATTTGGAAAAATACGATATGGGCTTAATGAACCACTCTAGAAATATATCTCTCCCTAATACTGCTTCCACAATAGTCATCTAATTTTTGTCTATCATTTTCTACCTGGACAACCTTCTTCATACGTACTCCAACCAACCGCTTGTTCAGTCTTTCCACAAACAATTTAGCATATGCTTAAAGTTTTTCATTTCATCTCTAACCTTAATAATTTCAAATGATGGATCCAAATGATGGATCTTCCTGATTGATTTGCGCTTATGTTCCTTGAACTTGAGTAGCTATAGCCAACTCCTCTGGACTAGAATCACAAGCATTAAGCTTGTGAGCATTCTTTTAAAAAATAACCAACTTCTCTTTATAAGTTTTCATCACCTAAACATTGGTGTGAAGACGTTGTATGGGAAAATTTTACTACCGATAATTTATTGCAATACCTATCATAAATGCATGATTCTGAGTAGTGCCTTATTGCAATACTTATCATAGGTGCATGATTCTTAGGAGTGCCTTGTAGGTTTGAGATTTTCAATAAAAAATCCCTTCTTGCATGCTCGGTGGCCCCTCCTGAGCTCCTCCATTGGATCCAATATTTATCACTAACATAAATGATATTTTTGAAAATGTGTGTATTGCATTGAATATAACCAATAACAATGGAGAATTAGATCTTGTATAGATATGAGATTTCGTGATAAATGATATTTTTGAAAGTGTCTGTATTGCATTGAATACAACCAATCTTGTGTAGATATGATATCTCACGAGATCTCATGCCCTCTCTTGCCTTGGATTTGATACCAAATGTTGGTATTATGAGTAGTCATAATAAACATTTACACACATAAAATTGCACATAATAACAACAATATACTCTAAAAAATCACATTGTATTAATTTAGAATAATACACATCCTTGTCTTACATAAATACAATAAATAAGGCCTCATTATATAACAATGAAATGCTAACAAATGGATTTTCAATATAGATAATTGGTACAACCATTTGCATAACTTTCTCCATAATATCTCCATTAATCTATGAGCTAATTCTATGTGATTTCGATCCCTAACTTCTGTCATTATCCTCATCCTTGATTATAGATAGACTTTTGTTACATAGTCTTCATTCATCAACATATTATAGTGATTTCATTATGTCATAAGTATCCATTATTCCTTCAATTGAAAAATGATTTTGGTCACAAGGAAACAATAAACATAATCTCAGCTGCTTCCTTATTGTTATGTCGCTGCCATCTTGGGCATCCTCCCTCCTGAATAATCCCAAATTATGGAACACCCAAGTTTCTACTTGGTATATCAAATTCTATAACTTCTAAACCATTGCTTCTATCTATGCACTAGTCTAAGCCAAAATTTCCACATGCACATGATATGATTAGCAAATACTTTGAACCCAATGTTCTAAGTCCATGGAAATGGCTTCCATATTCGCCTTCCTTGAGTCTTCATTGTGCTTTACATATCACAAATCGGAAATGGGTCAATCTTTTGGGTAAATCTAAAAACTTGCCGAAGTCTCAAATATTTCATTCATCTAGCTACCTTAAGCCCACAATATACCTAAAATAATAAGAGTAATTCTTTTTAATACTTTCCACAAAAAGGCATTGAATCTCCATTTTCTAGTCTTTAAGCTACTCCTATGGCTATCTAGAAACTTTTCCTAAACTCAATTGGTTTGATTTGGGTTCCTTTTACAGGAGATTTCCTTGATCTCACTTGTCATGTTGAAGAGAACAAAGAGTATACCAAAACTAGCTTTGATGCCATCTTTCATTTGAAAGTATTGAAGAGTATGCTCTAATATCACCTATCACAGACCTACATTCTACTCAAAATTTTCTTTGCAAACTTGAGTTTCTCCCAAGTATTTTTCAGCATTTAAGGTCATATGACACTCCATCACCTCCATTATAGGGGCTTGCCCAACATATGGCCACTACAAGTAAACTGTACCTCTTCACTTAAAGTGTACCCAAAACTTCACCTTAAACTACAATATGCCAATTACAACTAATTTCTACTCAAAAAAGTTCATCTAATGATGGGCACATGTCCAACTATTGCCTTTAAAACATCCCAACAATAATTTAACACTTAGATAATATTTCAATATTTATCTAACTCAAAGCAAAGAAGGAAAAATATCATCTAACATTGATATAAATACCACAACACACATGTATAAGCAACAATCGAGGTAGTTTCCTTAACTTTAATATATGAAAAATGTCATGGACATAAAATGAGGGAGTTGTAACCACTTTCCTACAACTCTATTACAATTGTAAAATGAATCTAAGGCAATATATCCTTCTTCCTACCACCCAAAATCCTTGCACAATCCATCGCTTGAACCAATGATAGGCCCATCTTCTACAACTTTTGTCTTCTTCTTTTTCTCACTTAACTAGCGCAATTCACCCTATTATGCCTAATCTTGAACCTAGCACAATTATAGAGCTATTTTACACTATTAGTGAATGAACAATCACTTCTTGCCTTAGCATTTTTGAAGTGTCCTCTTTTTATGTCAGACTCACCTTGCACTTGTAAGTCCATTCATTCTAAGGTGGACCCAAGTGTCGTTCATCAATTTTTTTCCCTCTTGTGATTTATCTGTTGACCATCCGCACCCAACTAATGATCCATAAATGAGGAACTTATAGCACATTTTCTTCATTGACATGGATCTTTTATAGAATTAAAGCTTTTTGTCTCTATCTTAGTCTTATATAGATTGTGTTTCCTTAAGAAAGTCCACTAGGCTCTTGTTCCTCTACCCTGTAAAAATATCTCTATACTTTTGATAGGTACAAGGCCTATGGCCAATGTAGCCTACACATGAAGCCACTCCTTAGCTTCAAGGTTTGATCTTGATGTAGTTTTGAGTGAAAACTAAGCTTTGTCTTCCAAATTAATTAGCTAGCTCTTTTCCTAGCATAATTTGTACATAAAAGCTAGACAATAATGCAATGAAAAATGAACCTTGGTTCTCCATGTGCTAATCAAAGTCAAGTATCAAACTCTATTAGATGTTTGATATTTAGGAAATTTTTTATACAACGCAAGTTTGGGTGAAAATTCTTAGCAGTCACCTTATCTTCGATGGAATGTAACTTTGCTTAAAATTCGTTACAAGGCCCATGTTCCATATTTCCATTCTCCTCCTCAATAAGTATATGACACACAATTACAAGCTCCAATGTGTTTCAACTTCCAATATTCTATGTGCAGGTGATACACATTCTTCCTCTCAATTGCTACTATATCAATATTATCAAGAGAGATAAAATATAGTCACTTGCCAAAGCCATAGCTTGATATGCAACTCAAAAAAGTGTGCGCAAAATGAATGTGGCACACATTGACCTTTCTAGTGAATGATGCATCCAACCATGAGCGAAATATCAATTACAAATGTTCCAACCATTAACAAATGAATTTGGAAATGAATAAAGTTAGAAACAGTCTAATGCCCATGGATGTCAAGAAATCTACTAGATTCCTCTAATTCATTACTAAATAAGAAACACAATTTAGAAATTCCAATTGATGTCTACTCTATAAAGGTTGGGCCAACACTTGATTTTCCTAAACTAACTGAATAAAGCATACAATCTATCAATGGTACGTGCAAGCTTTTGGAGGTGCACATAAATCATAGTAATTTTGAAGTACATCAACTTATGTTAATTTAAGTAGTTGAATTGGCCTAGAAAGGGAGCAATCAATGTAGTTAGTGAGCAATCGAATAAAAAAAAACAATGAATAGACTAGGCTATGTAATGAATTGACCAAACTAAAGGGAGTTGACCAAGATATGAAATTGCAATCAAGGGAGGATGAAAATGGTTTGCAAGCAACAATTCGACCAAGTATCTAAGTAGAGTGATGAGTTGTTAAATTAACAAGCCTAATATTAGAAACTTAGCCAAAATTTTGCAACAACCTTGTTTTTATATCCATTGATCTTAGGGGCTCCATTAAATCGATGGTGATAATCACAAAGCCATTGGTTTTCATGGAAAATGAATGGAATGATAATTTATGAGTATTGCTAATAGAGATGTAGTGGATAATTATTCATTTCCATTAGGAGTTCAATTATAGTCAACATAAAACACATAAGAATCCATTCATAATCTTAGAAGACAAGCAAGCATTAAAATTATAGCAAAACACAATGAGTTCACACATATTTTTTTTTTCAGAAACACAATGAACTATCCAAACCATTCAAGATATAATGGGAACTTTGTTTACCCTAGAAACCCATATAGGAAAACACGTTTGAATGGAGGCTAATTTATTCTCATTTTAGAAATCTTTGATTAGAATACTTTCATGGATCTCTATGCCTCTTCCTCTCATGGCCAAAATACCTCTTGAGAGCGAGAGTGAAGGAAGGGAGACATGGGGCATAAGGGGAAGGCCAATAACCATGACTGTTCATTTCCCCTTTTTATGCATTCCATTCTAGTTTATTTATTTTTCTCTTAATTAATACATTTTCCCTTCTTATTTCCATTTTTGTCTTACTCAACTTTTATAGTTACATTACTTTCCATAATTTTTCTAACCTTCATAAAATTTTGAATTGGCTTGCAGGTACTAAGTCCTACAACCAATTTTAAGTTTAAAATCATTTTTGAATTATGTTCCTAAGTTTATGTAAGTCATCTCAAGTCATCCTAAGTGCACCTAGTCCATCTGTCCAATTCTACTAAGTCTGTCCAAGCCTATCCAACTCAACTCAAGCTTCTTATATTTCCCCAATCCATCCAAGTCCACATAAGTTGTCCAAGTCCACCTACTCTATCTAGCTATGACAAAGTATATCCAAGTCCACATGATTGTGCCCAAGTTTAGGTAAGTCTTTCCAATTGTGCCAAATTCTATAGGAATTGCCTAACTACACTTATGTGCACATAACAATGCACCTAGGTGCATCTCATGGATGTGTGTTCGATGGGTGAGTGCCCAATCAATGTGTCCCACACTTGCACTGTAGCACTCCTTCCCACCCTTTTGAGACAAATCAAGCTATGGGAGGTGTTAATTGATGATTTGACCCAACCTCCAAGGTATAGTACAAATATGGGGTCACAAATTCCTCTTTTTTCCAACTTCTTCAAATATTAAAACTAATACCATCATCACATTTAGCTCATTTAGAGATTTCTACCAATCTAAAATTTTTCTCAATCTAACTCCTGGATGGAAAATTATGTCCATTTTAAGTTCAAAAAATCATATTATATGACATCAACATTAGGATACCACATGACATCCATGTGTGCTCCAGATGGTACCACTACGTCAGAAACAAAAGTACACCTCATCATAGTTACCTACATGTCCTCCATGTGGCCACTGCCACATCATCTCTGGCGCAAGGCCCACAAGATACTCCCCTTATGTGTTTGCTGGGTTTCTCACATTATATGTGTTTTTGGTCAAAACTTAAACTAGATGGGGTCCAAAGACCCATGTCATGTCAGACCAACACAACTCTCTATCAACCTTAGTTTGCCTTGTGAATGAATTTCAAGACCAGTAGTGGGAGGTGAGTGGTGGTAGGCTTTTGCGCTAGAATCACATCTGGATCAACCAACCCTCATCGACACGCTCATCTTCTCATGGTTAGCCAAGCACACAACATCCTAGTGGTGGGTAGTGGCATCCATGTGGCCCATGTGGAACTAATACATCAACTCAAGTGTGAGGCTCACCAAGTATGTCCCTCATCGCATTTTTCAACCAAATCCTGTTATATCCATGATGGGGCAATCTGGCACAATAACATAGCATTGGTCCTTACTAGCCTCAGACCCCCAGATCCATGGATCCATATATGTATTTGAGGGGGAATTCATCTCAGTTCCCATCTGAGCCTTCGTAGCGATGTGCACCCTCTGCCACCCTCAGACTCCGGATCCCTGAATCCCCTTCATGCATGAAAGTCACCTAGTGTGGCCACATCTAGTCCTTCCCATGTGATGATGGCATTTACCACCACCGAATATCAAATATATGGTTCTACTCTATTCTCAAGAGTGATTTGGTCCAGTGCTCATCTAGTCATACACCAATGTGCTTTTTCCGTTGACTACTAGATGCCCGGTTCTACATCACATCCACGGTGGCATTGCCATGTAACCCATTCCCAGGGTATGTCCATGTGGCATTGACACATTACCATTGTCCTAGCATATCCACGTGGCACCACCACATCATCGCAAAAGTGTCCACGTCATCATTCGATCACCATGTAGCCTCCAAGTGGGCCTACGTGACATTGCCATGTCTACCTAGGTGTGGGATCCACCAAGTCCTCCCCATTGGTTTTTTGTGAGGTTTTTCCATTATGATTACCATTGTTGAAATACATTCCTCCAAGCTATTAACACTATAACTTCCTTTGCCTTTTCTTTGGAGCCGGATCTTTAGATTTGACTACGTTAAAGTCAGTTTGGCTCACAAGAATTTGCCCCTTTCACAGTCACAATGACCCTTACCTACTCTAGAGCATAGATCCCAGGTGTGATTAGTTCTCAAAAGCGGAAATCCTCCTCCCTCCCCACCCCATGGTGATTCAGCCTCCACGTAGGTGTGTCAGCCCTTGGCACTACTAGATGTCCAGATAATTGGATTACTCTAGTGCGCTAAGGAATAATACAACGTTGAAATTTGTGGCATTTTCTTAAGGTTTGCAACATTGGCCTGAATACCAATTTATTTGAAGGAGATGGCCAAAGTCTAAATAATGGCCTCCACCAGGTGCAACGAGCTTGCAACTCAATTCTTAAGGATTTTATCACGTTTTTTCTCAACATGGTGACTTATGAGTTAATTATTTGAAGTTGTAATTTGAACAACATCAATAAGGTCAAATTGTAGAGAATTAAAGGTTATAACGATTTTCATCAAATATGAATATGAAAATACAACCATATAAGCACTTAACTCTATGGATGCAAATAACTAATAAATCATAAACATGGTATCAACTCTTTGGTGCTAGTAGTCATTGAAACCATAACACCCATGATAACTTAGTAGTGATATCAAGCATCTTTTAGATATCCACACATGAACATGCTTGATCATAGTAACATTCATTGACAAAGAAGGTTATCATGGCTTGAATACCAAATAGGCACAACTTTACTCTAATTTGAGTAAGTTGAGAAGGCTGGAAACTGAAGGAGGGACTTCAACTCTCCACCCACTCATAGGCTAGCTACACTACAAAATCTCTTGCAGTGGAACACCCTCAAGCCAAATCCAACGTCTGAGGGGGTATTGGCTCAAAGAAAATTGCACACCGAGGCTTGTTCAAACACTCAGGAGAAGGAGTCTACTAACCAGGTGGTTTATCAACTGCTCCCTAGTAGTAAGTAATAATTGTCCTACTTCCAGAAATCAAACACAGGGGTTCATCCAAGGCTCAACTAGGGTATTGTTAGTTCCATGAAATTGAATCCACTGTAACAAATAGAAGTATATGAAAATACAATAATTTCACCTGAAATACTTGATCTATTTCATAGAAAATCTCCTTAACAATCTTTGAAAATGATCAACTTTGCTAGTAGGAAGAAGGATCACAAAAGTGCAAGTTCATGCTTACTAACAAAGATTGAATTCTGAAAGAAAAATCCCAATACCCTCATCTCTAAGTTTTCCTCCCTATCTAAAACATAAAATCCCTTTACAAAAGTGCCTAGAGTCTCTAAGTTGCAACAAAGAGAAAAACTTTCCTCATTCTCTAAAACATTATTTATAATTTACAAAAAGTAATAAAAAAATGGAGAGTTGTTGAAGGTAGCTCAAATCTACCAAATTTGGAGTTACAAATCCTCTTTTTCTCCTTTGTTGTTGCAATAACATTGCTCCAAATCTTCCTTGCTTCATTCTCTCCAACAATTCTCCTGTAAAAACCAACCAAAATTCCAATAAAACAAATTAATTTTGCTTATTAAAATCAAAATACCAGAATTGATAAAAGAAACTTTCAAACTAAAATCTAATTAAATCAATAAAAGAAAATATAATGTGTGCTTCCCAATGATGTTTGTCGAATTCTCTTTGGCCCAAAAAGCTTGTCTTCAAACAAATTTGCAACAACTTGTTTTTTTGGCAAATGAAAATTCAAAAACAAAACCTAGAAAATTTAGTTTTGGTTGTAAATTCAGAACCTCAACTTCTGCTACCTTTTAGACATATTAAACGTGCAAATTTGATGGCATCAATGCTCCCAAATTATTCTTCATAATATTAGCTTTCTAAAAAGCCATCCCGAGCCTCATTTGACCAAACAAAATTCAAAATAGAGATTTCCAAAATCAGGGTGCCAAAGCTATCAACATGCTAAAATATACACGCCCAAACAAAATTTAAACAATTTTATTAATATTTAGAAATTAAAAATAATATATACAAATTAATAATATAAAATTAG